>PVHP010001291.1:15916-109838 GCA_004024765.1 Zapus hudsonius
AAAAAAAAAATCCAGGTTCAGAGCAAAAGCCAGAGTCCCTTCCCCTAAAAGAGAAAAAAAATGTAGGGAGACTTTTTATATTATTTTGAACCACTTTAACATTTCTACTAATGGCGGTGACATCTTAAAATAGGAACTTGTAGTTCTTTGTTGTTTCGCATGAAAACAGGGGACAGAGTGTATTGTATGGCACGGTTCCATTCAGTTTTTCTTAGAGGGCATTTTATAATACAATTGATGGTGCAGGAGATGATTTTAAAATAGTCAATAGGTGGTGGTACACACTTAATCCCAGCACTTGGGAGGCAGAGGTAGAAGGATCAATGTGAGTCTGAGGACGATAGAGTGAATTCCAGGTCAGCCTGGGCTACAGTAAGACCCTACCTAAAAACAAAAACAAAATAAAAGACCTAAACTAGTAAATAGGCACCCAGTTAACAAATGTTTGAATATGTGCTAGAATAAATATATCTAGCCTATCCATCTATGCATTGCTTTTTTTTTTTTAAGCAGAGAGAGACAAAGAGAGTATGGGTGTGCCAGGGCCTTAGCCACTGCAAATGAACTCCGGATGTACGTGCCACTTTGTGTATCTGGCTTTACATGTGTACTGGGGAATCAAACTCGGGTCATTAGGTTTCGCAGGTGAGTACCTTAACTGCTGAACCATCTTTCCAGCCTAGCTTTTCATTTTTTTTATTGACACCCTCCATTCACATATTCAGTGTACCCCGACCATAATCCCCTCTCACCACCCTCTTTTTTTTGTTGTTGTTTTTTTGTTTTTCGAGGTAGGGTCTCACTCTAGCCCAGGCTGACCTGGAATTCACTATGTAGTCTCAGGGTGGCCTTGAACTCACGTCGATCCTCCTACCTCTGCCTCCCGAGTGCTGGGATTAAAGGCGTGCGCCACCACGCCTGGCTCACCACCCTCTTTTGTTCTCCCCTCCTATCTCCACTCCACCGAATCCCTTCTTTCCAACTTGCCCCTGCTCTATTTTGATATCTCTTTTATTTTGACCTCATACCATGCAGGGCTCGTGTAGGTAGCATCAGCCATTGGGAGGTCACTTGCTTCAGTTGAGGGACTCATAAGAAATCAAGCTGGAACTGTGCTGAAAGCTTCCTCTCTGCTGGCTAACTGTCATGGTGCTAGAAAGTTCTATGCAAGCTGCTGGGGAGAGAAAGGTCAACAGTCTCCCCCAGCAGTGACCAGGCAAGTGAGATGTGTCTACTTGGTCAATGGTGGCCTGAGTGTTACGGGGTAATTAACCACGGTTCCTGGTCTTGAAGCCCTCTTCTCAGGAAGGAATTATGCCTGGTACTGAAAACCTAGTCAAAAGGCTATGGCTGGGGTGGGCATCGACCCTAAGAGGGAAGCTACTACTGTTTGGCTAAGTAGACATATTGTACCCATCAAACTCCCTCTAAATATTTGTGTTTGTGCCCATAGATCACTACTACTCTCACCATTGGTTAGAGGAGTTGCTTTTGGGGATTGGTGGTAACTGCTGGGGAAACCCACAACTTGTCAGTGATGAAAATAAGTGACTCTGGAGCATTCAACACTCAATGAGACATCTAGGTCACCCTCCACTGCTTGTAGGGGACATTGTGGAGCAGGAATGGAAAGATGGAAGAGTCAGAAGATGGGGAGGAGTGCTGTGGAACTCTGTCTTCTGACGAGTGGCACTCATGACCTCCAGTAACTGTCATTACCTGAACAAGACCTGCGTAATATGTGACCCATCAACATTTCATCATGAGTGAAGGATGAGGAAAAAGGAGGGAAGGAGAGGAAAGAGGGACTGGTTGGAAAGAAGCGGTTCAGTGCAAGGGGATGGGGAAGGGAGAAAGAGCAGGTAACAACAGGAGGTTATGATCAAAATACATTCTGCGCCATCCAGGAGGACACTAAAACCTCTTACTCCACGACCAAGCTTGGCCTCATTGCAGAGATGCAAGGATGGTTCAGCATGTCACAAGCCAATCACGTGTTCACACCCACAAGACGGACGGCTCTTTATAGGGACAAAGAACAAGTGATGATTCTAGACACCATCATGGTGGCAGGAGAGATATTGGCCTGTGGATATAGGGACTTCAAGTCACAGCTTTGGCATTATGCTGAGAGATTATATTTCAGAAGTGGTTTCTCGAATTTGAGAGTAGAGCTAAACGTTTTGGTGTGTATGGTATCTGCACATGTGTGCAAATGTGCACACATGTGTGTGGGCGGGGAGGATATCAGGTGTTCTCTTGTGTTGCTCCTCTGCCTTATTTCCGTAAGATGGACTGATTCATGGAACCCAGAGCTGCCCTTTTCAGATGTTCTCCTGTCTCCGCCCCCAACCCCAGTACTGATTACAGGTGTGCATGAACACATCTGGCTTTAAAAAAAGAATTATTTCAAGCATAGAGACGAGAGAGAGAGAGAATGGGAACACCAGGGCCTCCAGCCACTAAAAACAGACTCCAAATGTATGTGCCACTTTGTGCATCTATTTTTATGTGAGTTCTGGGGGATTGAACTCAGGTCATTAGGTTTGCAGGAGAGCCCCTTAACTGTTGAGCCATCTCTCCAGCTCTCACATCTGCCTTTTTAAGGTAGGTGCTGGGGATTCAACTCAGGTCCTCAAACTCACAAGCAAGGGCTGTTATCCACTGATGTAACAACTTTGAAAAGATATGACCTGTATACATTTATCACTAGGCTCCCCCAAACACGGAACTCCCAGAGACGTGTTCAGATGTATCTTCTAAATTGTTCTCTGGCTTGAAGCACATGTCCAGTAGTTTGACGTAATATAGAAACTCTTATTGTAATGAACTCTATGTGATTAAATTCTGGGCACTAGAAATAATATTTGTTCAAAAAAAAGAAAGAAGGAAACAATATTTGTAGTGAGGTCCCTCTAGAAATGCTGGTCCCCTAGAAATGTATCTGCCACACCACCAGAATGTTTCTTCATGTTGAAATTCTTTACATTATCAGAATAATGATTTTGACATCTTTTTTTTTAATAAGTTTCTAAGTGAACATGTTGTAGATATGTCACCGTCTTCTGCATTCTGTTTAAGAACCATCCTAAATGCTAAAAGGCAACATAACCAACAAAAATGTTACTAAGCTTTTTGTCACTAGTTTAAAAAATGTGGTTGAGGTACTGACATCTTCCACACATTGTAGGACATTCTTCCGTTTCCCCTTGTTTCAGGGGAACAATCTGATAAATAAATTATTCACCCTCAAAATGGAGAAAACAAGCTTTATTCTAATAATCTGAGATTTTTGTGCATGGTAAAGATATACACATGGTTCTTGTTTCTCCTATACTTCAAGACAGAATTAAAGTTTTATTGTAGACTAAAGCATCCAAAATACTGCAGTACGTATGTAGCTACGAACATACAAACACTTTGATGCACAGCGTCCGTTCTTTTCTTTAAATAGGCAGTCAGCATTTTGATTCATCAAAGAACAAATGAGACTTTATCAGTATCGATGTCAGAGAGCACAAGACCAGTGTCCTACACACAAAACAAATGAAACAGACCTATAAAGATGGAATGTACAAAATCTACAAAGAAACAAAAAAGAAGCCAAAAATCTTCATATTCATACACAGGATTGAAAGGCTGCGGAATCGAGAATGATATATAAAGAATTCTAGTACAAGAATACACTCTGTTGATGACACAACATTCCCATGTCATAAAGCAAAAGCACTGAGTTTAAGGCTGTGTTGCTTTCAAAAGTTAATGGAGTACTGTACATTCATTGGAACAACATAGCCAATTTATTCATCTCTTCTAGAATCTTATTAATAGCTCCATACATTCTCCACAAACAGACCACACGATCACTACCACACGGCTCATCTGCAGAAAGGTTTGATGATTAGCATCATGACTTGTAGCTTACTGTCATTTAAAATAACCCCCCCAAATTATTTCATTATACCAAACAGATTTTTAATGGGCACTTAGTTTCCTTTATGGCAACACTAGATTCCTATTTATCAAAAATATTAACTTAATTGTAAAGTTTCAAACCCTGCAACATTTACAGAAAGCAACAGCATTACAACTTTCAGTTTTAAAGAACATTAGCTGAGGTCTACATCAAATAGCTTCAATCTGTACCTTACCTGGAAACATCTTGTTTTTTAATTATTTAACAAAAAGACCACTCCTCCCTCTTCAGAAGTCCATGAACACAGAGGATGTGATAATGTACAAAAAGATAGTTCCCATTTGAAGTTACCTACAGATGACCTGATATGGATTTGTTAATTCTCCAGTATTCAGTAGGTATTACTAAAGCTTTTGTGTTAATCTTTTAAGGACCCACAGATTCTTGGTAATGCATTGCAATTCCAGTGAGTTCCATGTTAGGACATACCCTGTATAATTAGTAGTGTGCAAGTACATTCACACAGATGAGAATTTACTTACCTCAAATTTATTCAACTTTAGCAATTTGGGACTTTTATAGTTACGGGGTCTACAGTTTCATTAAAAAAAAACAACAAAACTACATATCATTAAAAAATGGCTAACAGTCATAAAGGCTTTTTTATAGTCATGTGTTTCTGGATAGTCAAGTGACTCTCTACCTCCCCATGTCCAGCAGGAGAGGTTTATGTTGGGAGAGAATGCGTTGTCACTGACCTGTAAATCCTAACTGACAGTATTTTGTGATTAGTGCCCAGGGGAAATTAAAATAAGTACTTTTTCAGCGCTACTTATCATGGATGGTGACAGGTTCTATACACTTGACAAAGATAAATCAAACAATGGTAGCCCAGAAACAACACCCTTATTTTACTACCCTTCTTAGCTTCCCAGAAACCAGTTTTCATGGAATGTGACAAGATTTCATATACATCTTGACTATTTGTATCTTATCGACAGTACTTTCTCCCCAAAATATTCTTACCAAGAATACAGTAAATGCACATATGTATCCAGGTGTAAATGTTATCTATAATATATATGATTACATAATTTTAGGGAAAAATATAGTGTTTCTTGGAGTGCCCGTAGCATGAATTTTAGTTACAGATAGTAGAAGAGATCAAAATTAATTTATTCTCTCATTCCAGTTTGTGCCAACATTGATGTGTAAAAAAAAATAATTTGTATTCAAGTCTACTGTTGAGATACATAGTGTCATATGATGATGCACACGGCTGATTAGTTTATGAGCTAATTTCTCAGTTCACAAATGTTTCAGTGCTGTGCAAAAAGAATTCTTTAAACTAGTTTTAAAAAATCAATAGTTATAGTCAAGGCCTGGTGTCAAAGCTTAACATGCCTGAGCCTCACAGGGTTCCATCCTCAGCCAGGAGGGGAGGGGAAGAAAAGAAAAGAAAAAAGATTAAAGAAAGGAAACCAACAGTCTGACAGAATCTTTAAAAACTGTTAAAAGCTTTCTTTCAATTCATCCAGGAACTGTTAAGAGTCCAGCCTGTCTTTCAGGCAGCAGATTAATAAGCAGCACAACAAAGTTCCATCCCCAGAATAAAAATTGAAAAGGGGAAAGAAATGCTTGTCTGCTCTACCCATCACTCCAGTCCTGGTGCCTGAGGGGTGCCTGGCACTGGTTGACCCTCTGTAAATATGAACACTGAAGTTTTAAGACCTGAACCGACTGCAGGTGCAGCTCAGCATGCGCAAGGCCCTGGGTTCCATCCCCAGCACCAAGAAAAAATGAAAAATAAATAAACTTATTTCACCGATATTCTAGGAAATGACATCTTAGTTTAACATTCTAACAATAGCATTGAGTTTCTATAAGTTTATCAGAAACAGGTTTGACTATTTTAAAAACTCCATGTAAATAAAAATGCTAACTTAAATGTAAATTTTTCTGAAAAAAGTCGCTAGGTTTCTTTTGTAAATTTTAAAAAGTCCCACCTAGTAAATAACTAAATTTTAAATTAACAAGCAGTAAACATCACAGTCATATAATATGTATGGAAGTATTTTCTTAGAGTATAGTTCTAAGGTGCTTTCAATGAAAAAGATACCAAAGTCATTATCAAAAATGTCACATGATTCTCTTATTTGGTAGAACTGAATAAATAGAAAATCAGAGTGGAAAAAGAATGTATCTTATCTTTTTCAGTACTGATGACGGGTAACGTTTCTTAAAATGCATTTGTACGTAATTTAAAATAAAGACAACTCAAGCTCAACTTTCAACTCTTTCTTTCAAAAGCACAGAAGGCCATTTGCTGACTACAAGTTGGCCATCATCAATCATCCTGGAAAATAGCAAAAATCAAACTTGCTTTTGGGCTTGCTCCAAAGGTACAGCTTTAAACCGTGTTAGTCAAGGAATGCGCTGAAGACTGGCTGACCGATGCTTCTGTCTTTCAGAGCGCTGTCTATTCAGTACACCAAGGATTCAGCTATATATATATATATTTATTTATATATGAGTATAATACATTCTACCTTACCCTAATCATGTATACATAGTCCCTTAATGCCTCTACTAGTCATCAAACAATGATAAATAACCATAACATGCCCTTACCTGTAATGCTCTCGAGCTAACAGAACTTTGGTAACACTTGCTTTCTATGGGGAAATCATTATTTCAGCACATGCCTTGGGTAGACACCATCAGTCCTCCAAGCTGTTGCTTATGGCTCTCTGTCCCAGGATACTGGCGTCTTATTACATGTGCTGACATTTTGCAGGAGGTAAAGCTTTAGCTTTTATGAGGTGGAAGAGGAAAGACACATGTAAAAACATGGCACATGAGACATGACTTTTCTTGATTATGTTCCAGCACACTGGTCTGGAGCTAATGACCAAAGGTACCCTTGCTTTCATTATATGCTTTTCATAATATGTCACCAGGAACTTCAGGTTTCCCTGAATATATATTTTTTGTTTTCTGATGCATGTGAGCAGAAGGAGAAGATGAAAAGAACATACAAAAGAACTCTTTGATCTAACATAGAAAGACTAGGAAATTCGCATTGATTCTTAAGTGTTCAACTCAAGAGGCCTGTGAACCCGAGCTGGAAGAATTTTGAAGACAGCCTTGTATTCTTCTAAAGGAATGCATAAGGAGCTGTAGATAAACCCCCAAAATGTCACATGAGTAATACCTACTGTAAAAGTGAGGTTAGATTCCCTGGGTCATGTGACCTAGGTTAAATAAAATATGTAACTGCAACAGATTTTGTTTATGGAAGCTCTGTGTGACGGCTACCATTCACAGGATTCACAATGTTTCATTTGCAAAATTAGTTTAACTACATAAATCCCTGTCCTATAAGCCGTAATTCACAGGTGTAAAACTTTGCAGTTTATATACTTTTAGTAGAAGAGATTCTTTTTTTAAACCCTAAAAGTGAATCACGGAAATTGGATAAGCAGTTTTTAAGGAAATTGTTACATTCAGAAATAACCTTGGAAAGTTCACCAAAGATTCTTCCTAATATGAAAAGTCTAGTCATAATCTGGTCCCACATTAAGAAACGCATTCCAGTTTATATATAGTGCAAGACCTCTGTGGGGGATGGGGTGTCCGGCTGGTCACTGTTACTGTAGACCTCTGTAGTGGGGGGTGTCTGGCTCCCAATGTTACCGTAGACCTCTGTAGTGGGAGTGTCCGACTGGTCACTGTTTCTGTAGACCTCTGTAGTGGGGGATGTCCGGCTCCCAATGTTACTGTAGACCTCTTAGTGGGGGGTGTCCGGCTGGTCACTGTTACTGTAAGTACCGATAGACCTTGAAACAGTGATTTCCAGAGTCTGCCACCACAACGTGGCCATCGGAAGTTAGGGCTAGGCCTTGGGGGCCATAGAGTGGGTCAGCAGATGTGTTAATGTAGGACAGAAATGATCCACTTCCATCAAAAACCTGCAAAAATATAAAATGAAAACACGATAGGAGTTGCAGTCATATGCTGGAATACAAGTTTATACAATAGCAGGCCACCATGAAGCCACAGCCCTTCCCTTACACTGCCCGTACTGACTCTTCTTCCCTTCGAAGACCAGAGCCACTGACTAGAATGTGATTTCCATGGCGGTCACCCAATGTGTGGTCAGAATGACATGGGGCGGTGAGAAATGAATGACCCTGACTTTCTGTGCTTAGCATTTATCACTTTCCCTTCCAGCCTCAGTTTCCCGTTTTATGCCTGGTCTTATGAGACAAAGATAATCAGCAGCTGGTCCCGGAAAAATGATAATGATGATAATGTGCAAAAAAAATAATGCAAGTCGGGTGAGTGTGTGCCTTTGGTCCCAGCACTGGGTGGCAGAGGTAGGAAGATCGCTGTGAGTTTGAGGCTAGCCTGGGACTACAGAATGAGTTTATAATAAAAAGCAGAAAGGTAAGTGTGATGTGGACCACAATATCAACAGCTGAGCACCTGTGGTCCTAGATAGATAGACCTGCCTTGTGAACTTAGTGCCCTGCCTAGCTTCTGTCTTCTGAAGCATATGAGACACCTGACAGGTCTCATGAGACATAGTGTCCGTTGGGATAATTAAGCAAGGTTTACATATTAGAGAAACTGAAGCATTTTGTGTTACATTTCTAGTCTCAATTATTTTTCTGTGAAGTAGACATGACATTCAGACTGATGGTTTTTAAAAAATATTTTATTTGCTTATTTATTTATTTGCAAGCAGAGAGACAGAGAGAAGAGAGACAGACAGACAGACAGACACACACACACACACACACAATAGGTGTGCCAAGGCCTCCAGCCACTGCAAACAAACTCTAGATCCATGTGCTACTTTGTACATCTGGCTTTATATTGGTATTGGGGAATTGAACTCAGGTCCTTGGGCTTTACAGACAAGCATGTTAACTACTGAGCCATCTCTCCAGCCCCAAAGTCCTCTCAGCAGTCATACCTCTGCCCTCTGAGTGCTGCGATCAAAGGTGTAGGCCACTGCACCAGGTGCTTTGATGTTCTGAGTCTCTTCAGTGTTACTGTCTTCTCCCTTGACAGCTTCTCGGGCTAACACACTAGCACACTGAGTCACCAGAGTCCCTTATCTAGCTGGGGAAGATTCTGTCTACTCCTGGCTTTCTGAGAGTTTCGTCATGAATGGGTATTGAATGTTCCAAACACTTTTGATTCATATAATCAAATGATTCTCCTTCTTTGGCCTTTTAATATGATCAGTTACACTGACTGATTTTCAAATACCAAAAGAACCCTGCACCCCTGTAATGAACTCTGCTTTACTCAGTGAATCCATAGGTTCTACCCACAAATCCTAGAGGGGTCTGTGAGATCCTTGTTTAAACACAAAAAACCAAAACCAAAACCCTGAATTCAAGGATTTCATGCTGGTAATCTCGCCTTTTGTCTACACTACCTTTGGGTGTTGGGTTCTTTAGAAGTCATCTACAGTGTTGTGACCTGACTAACAAGAAGGGAACCGGCTGAGCATTCTCACGTGCCTGGATCCTGCTGTTGCCCCAGTCGGCCACAATGATGTTTCCATTGGAGTCCACAGCGACCCCTGTGGGTGCATTAAACTGTCCATTTCCTTCTCCATTTGAGCCAAACTTCAACATGAATTCTCCTTCTTGATTAAACACCTGCAAAAGATATTTTTAAAACTCATTTATTTTAAAATAACTGACCCAACATTATGGATTTTAAAAATAATCAGAGCAAGTTATTTGTCACAAGACCCTTACGACATTCTGAAAAAAATAAAAGTAGTCTACACACTAGAAACCCATGTCACTTTGGAGACTCCCCACGTTATAATCTGATTTACCATTTGCTAAATTACTCTTTTTCTCACAGTTCATATCTGGCTATTAATCACTATTAAATACTTGTGTTTAAAAAGTTTATTATAAATTATAAAATACTATACAAATACAAAATACTATGAGTAGCATTATGCTTTTCAAAGCATTCTTTTTAAATAAATGACTTTATTTACAAAATAAAAAATAACATTTCAGGACTAGGCAGTGTATCTGTAACCGGATGGACTATCATTTAATGTGGATCAGAGAGAAAGAGGTGATTGTTAGGCTAGATGCTGAACTGTCTCACCATTTTACTACATCACCGTAAGTGAGAGGCTGGATTTCATGCTTAGAGCACCGGAAATCTGTCATGTGAGTGGATGTGTGCCTGTGCGCACAATCCAGCAGGTTAAGAATAAGTAAAAGGCCTGTAAAATTTACCCTGAGAGGGTATTTTTAAAAATATTTTATTTATTCATTTTCAAGCAGAGAGAGAGAGAGAGAGAGAGAGAGAGAGAGAGAGAGAGAGAGAGAGAGAGAGAGAGAGAGAGAGAGCGCACCAGGACCACCACCTTGTGGGTCTGGCTTATGTGGGTCCTGGGGAATTGAACCCGGGGCCTTAGGCACTGGAGGCAAGTGCCTTAACCGCTGAGCCATCTCTCCAGCCCTGAGAGGGTATTTTAATTAAAGCAGGGAGTTTAGATCATTCTAAGGCTTTCATGATTGGAACCTACAAAAGGCTGTTATAAATGAGACGATAAACAGAACTCAAGGAAATCTTCTCTTATACCTGATGTGATCAATGGGGTCCCGTGGTGAAAGAGTTTTACTGATAGGCTGTTACTCTCTCTATATCAAACAGGGATTACAGATTCTGAATGAAAATTTTAATGTGTCCAGTGACAACACTGGGGTGAAGAATTTCGTCGAGATGCTTTGGAGGAAACTTCCCGTCCTTGAAATGTCTCTGGGACATTATTTTAAACATCCATTACCATGATGCCTAGATACACAGAAGTATTATGTTCAAGGCACCTTTAGAGTAAGGATTCCTCAAGTGTGAGCCTCAGAGAGTTCACTATATTGCAGCAGAGACCTAATTTGAGGATGATCTCTGGACCTTTTGGGTCCTCTTTGTTCTTTCAAAACAAAACCATCTGGTTTTACTTAGATGCCATATTATAAAATTTCCCCCATTCAGGGCTGGGGATGGAGCAAGTGTAGCTCAATGGAAGAGCACTTGCCTAGCATGTGCATAATACTGAGTTTGTGCTACAGGAATGCTGAGAAAGAGAAAGAGGAAGAAAGGAAGGGTGAGAAAGAAGAAAGGAGGGAGAGAAGGAGAAAGGAAGAGAGAGAGAGAGAAAGAGAGAGAAGCTTATTTATTTATGTATTTATTTAGGTAGGGTCTCACTTTAGCCCAAGCTATCTGGAACTCACTCTACAGTTCAAGGGTGGTGAGAAAGCTCATTTTAAATTTCCTTAAAAGTCAGGCATGGTGGCATATGCCTTTAATCACAGTTCTCAGGAGGTAGAGGTGGGAGGATCACCATGAGTTCGAAGCCAGTCTGAGACTACATAGTGAATTCCAGGTTAGCCTGGGCTAGAGTGAGATCCTATATTGAAAAACAACATAAAAACAACAAAAATGTTTCCTTGACTCAGTCATCATTTTTACATGCAGCATGTAGTTTGAAAGACCAGTGCTGGCGAGGACACTCAACTCCATATGACCTTTACTACAGATAACCTTTACTAACTGGTGAGGACACTGGACTCTATATGACCCTCACTACAGATAACCTTTAGTACTGGTGAGGACACTGGATTCCATATGACCCTTACTACAATTCTTTAGGTTGTTAACACTCATTTTTCCAAGTCAGAATAATCTCTGTAGGTGGTTCTGCTTCGTGTTAGGATGGTGAATGCCAAATCTCGCTTTATTTGTTCTTACTGTTTGTCTGATACATAACCAAGGCTAGCCTCAGACTTCTGATCCTCCTGCCTTTGCCAACACCTCTGCCCCTGAATGCAGCATGCGATTTGAATTAAAATCTTCCCATAGGCTCATGTGTTTGAATGGTGTCTCTGTCTGGGAAGGTCACTGAACTCCTAGGAAGTGGAGCCTTGCTGGAGGACACACCCTACCTGTGGCCGGGTTCTTGGATGGTATAAAAAGGAGAAAGCTAGCTGGGCATTTTGCACTCATCACCCTGCTTTGCTTCCTCCCTGCTGATGTGATGGTGTGGGCTGCCTTCCTGCTCCTGCCATCATGCTTTCCCCACCATGATGGATCTACCCTCGGAACTGTATGCTGAATTTAAACCTTGCCTTCCTAGAGGTTTTGTACAGCAGCGGGAGTCCCTGGTGCTCCCCCTGCCCAGTCTCTGCTTGCAAATAAATAAACATATATATTAAAAAATTAAGGGGTTGGGGATTTAGCTCAGTGGATGAGCGCTTGCCTAGCAAGCACAAGGCCCTGGGTTCAGTCCTCAGGACTGCAAAAAAAAAAAAAATAAATAAAATAAAATAAAATTAATTCATTTTCAAGTCAAGTTCACTTATACTAGTGTCCAGCCAAGAAACTTTCTGCCACATATTTGGTTCAATTCTCTACTTTCCCAAGTCAGCAAATCCATATTTAAACCTTCATTTTGAAGCCGAAGCCAGATCTTCTTTAGGTGAACTCCAGTAAGTCCTGAGTGCCTATGTAAGTATTGTAAGTCATTTTTCTCCCAGACCCAATTCTCCATAAAAGCCCTTAAAAGTCAACAACTGAGGTGTTCACAGTACCTTGACAGAATGATTATGGAAATCTGTAACAATAATCTCATTATTGCTATTTACAGCTGCAAAATGAGGACCTGCAATAAAGACGGAAAGAAAATATGTGTTGAGTGCAACGTAAACGCTGACAGCACAGCAGTTACTGCGACACAAGACAAACTTAATACATTAATTATTTAAGAAAGAACAAAGAAGTAGAGACCCAATCCTTGAAAAGTCATTCGGCCAGACCTGTGGCTCCAGAAAGCTTGGGTCCCTATCTGATCTTACTGTCTGCTGTCCATTCTGACCCCTCCCATGCCAAGCAAGCTAGGAGCTCTGGCAGCCTTAATGAAGGGATGGGCAGAAAGCATCGGACTCATTCTTTGTGCCATTGTCTGAAAGTCACATCTGCCCGCCTCTCTGGATATGTTACTCTTTTTAAGTAGGAGATGCTTGTCTCCTTCTCAGCACTGGGAATAAAGGCTCCAAAATATAATTTATTCTCGTTAAAATAACTGAACAGAAAACCCACATTTTATATAATATTCAGTGACATTCAGAACCTGGCAAGACAAAGAACTGGAGACGGGGCACAAAAATTATGCAAATGAATGTTAATGGCCCAAAGCATTCTTTCTGTAAGAAAATTAATGAAGTGCGCTCAGCCTTTTCTTGCAGATGTGAATAAGCGTGTGATTGCAGAGCCAACACGTAAGAGCTAGCCTTCCCTCTGCTCAGCAAGCTTTCTGCTCTCCTGTTTCCCTATAATAAGCTACAAAGGCGAAGTAAACGCTCATCCAGATGGTCTTTGAAAAACTGTTTTCTTTGCATGTGTATGCTTATGGACATGCCAGGGCCTCCTGGCTGCAAAGGAACTCCAGACCCATGCGCCACATTTTGCATCGGGCTTTTCGTGGGGACTGGGGAATTGAACCCAGGCCCACAGGCTTTGCAAGTAAGTACCTTTAACCCCTGAACCTTCTCTCCAGCTTCCACAGGCTTTAAAAATAAACCTGCAGCTATAGAAAGTAGGGGTTACTTGTTCTTTGTGCACTTTCATTTCAATAATATTTTGTTTTGGGCAGGAAGATGGCTCAGTGGATAAAGTACTTGCCATGCAGGCTACAGTATCCAAGTTCAATCCCCAGACCCCATGTTGTTGTTGTTGTTGTTGTTGTTGTGTGTGTGTTATTAGAAGCCATGGAGGGCATTTGTAATCCTAGCACACTTATAGGAAGTTAGACATGAACATATACAAATAATTTTTTTTTAGGTTTTTTGAGGTAGGGTCTCGCTCTAGTCCAGGCTGACCTGGATTTCACTATGTAGTCTCAGGGTGGCCTTGAACTCATGGTGATCCTCCTACCTCTGCCTCCCGAGTACTGGGATTAAAGGCGTGCACCACCATGCCCAGCTACAAATAATTTTCAAAATACTAAAAATTGCTGAGTATGCTGGCACATGCCTTTAATCCCAGCACCCCAAAGACAAAGATAGGAGGATCACTGTGAGTTTGAGGGCACCCTCAGACTACATAGTGAATTCCAGGTCAGCCTGGGCTAGAGTGAGACCCTACCTCAAAAAAAAAAAAAAAAAAAACAACAAAAAATTTTTAAATTTAAAACATAAAAATATTGTTAGAAACAATTTGATTTACTTATTACAGACTTCTGCATGATAAGCTGCCATCAGGAAATCACGGATAACCGAGAAGCATCCGCCTAGGCTTCTGCCTAGTGCCTGCCCCCCCAGCCAGTGCCAACACTCCGTGATCTTCCACATGCAAATGTGAGCAGAAGAAACATTAGAAAGGGGGTGTACATATTACCATCGAGTGTACCTGCAAACTGCCTGTCCCCATTGCCTCGGCTACCAAACCTGGTGACTATTTTCCCATTTGGCTGGAAGATGAACACACAGCAGGCTTTGTTGTCCACCACAATGATGTGCCCATTACGGTCCACTGACACTCCTTTGGGCCCCATCAGCTTTCCTGATCCAATTTTGGTCTGTTAGAAACAAGGACAGAAATTGACTACAGACATCAACATTTTAAAGTACTAGAGTCCTGAAGCATGTCACATTAAAACATTTATTAGAAACTTTGTTGTATGGACAAATCATGTAAGTCACATGATGGTTTTTAAGTTCTGCGCTGCAGATTCAACAAACTTCGGATCAAAAAATATTCAGAGGGAAAAACTCTTGTGTCTCTACTGAACGAATATAGACCCTTTCCTTATCACAATTCCCTAAACAATGCATCTGGAATTCATCCCTGGGATGCTCTCTCTCCTCTCTCTCTCTCTCTCTCTCTCTCTCTCTCTCTCTCTCTCTCTCTCTCTCATAAATAAATGAAATATTTTTAAAAATTAAAGGGGCTTGAGTTAAAGGCATTTTCTTGCAAAGCCTGACGGTCCAGGTTCAATTTTCCAGTACCCAGGTAAAGCCAGATGCACAAAGTGGCGCATGCACCCAGAGTTTGTTTGCAGTGGCAGGAGGCCCTGGCATGCCTATTTCTGCCTGCCTGCCTCTCTCTCTCTCTCCTCTCACAAATAAATAAAAATACTTAAAATTTTTTTTCTAGGTAGGGTCTTGCTCTAGCCCAGGCTGACCTAGAATTCACTCTGTAGTCTCAGGCTGGCCTCGAACTCATGGTGATCCTCCTACCCCAGCTTCCCTAGTGCTGGGATTAAAGGTGTGCACCACCACACCTAGCTTAAAAATACTTCAAAAAATAAATAAAAATAAAAAGACTTTTTCTGTTCATTTTGAGTTTCATCAAGAAAAGAATGTGTGTATAATGTGTGCATATTTAGTAGTAGATTTCACACTTGGATATACTGTTTGCAGTATTAAAGTGTTTTCACACGCTATCCCTTTACCCTATGGGTTCTGTTGAACATCTAGGCTTACTGCAGCAAGAAGATATGTTTTCCTCTAATCCACTAGGGGGCATGAGTGTACCTTAGTGTTCCAACTATTAACCAATAGCATTCCAGTCTAAACATCCAGTCCTTTAAAGAACAGTATCTATTGTACAACTATGAACCACAGAATGGAAAATGCTTCCATCTGGGAGTACTTCTCTCTTAGATACCAACCTCTTGCTTAACATTTGAAAGCTACCGTCGCATTAGCTCCTGGATTTATGGCTAGGTTATAATTTTGCTGGAATCCAGAGAAAGAAAGAATGGGTTGTCTCCAAACTATAGGGATACTTCTGAGAGGCCACTGAATAATTTTCTAGGTATTCACAACAGAGTTGTCACGTTTGGGTATGTCTTACCCCAAACACAACTATTAAAAAAAAAAAACCACAACAGAAGTTGGAAGACACAGAAAGGCAAGACATCTTTCTGTATACATCACCAAAATTATACAGAACCATCCAGTCTCTGGTAGCACAAAAAGTTCAAGGGCAATTGCCAAACTGTGTGCAGTATGACAGAATTAAAAATGAGAACCTTTCATCTACCTACATTGAAAAAATGCTGACAGTTAACAATGTTATGTAAGCAATTCGCCTCATAAAAACCATGATGTAACCATAACAATCTGAAGACCTTAAAAAGGAAACTAGAAATCCCTTCAAGCAGAGATGGAGTGAGCTTCATGTCACCTTCAGGATTCCAGAAAAGGTTATGAAAAGCGCACCTCCAAACCATATAGAAGAAGTGATGACCACTAGGCACCTACATGAGGCCATGAAGCCCATCAGAGCTGGACACACAGACTCCTTTTTTTTTGGGGGGGGCAGGGTTATGGGAGGCATGGAAAAGAATACTTCTTCAATATGTACTTCATAAGAGGCACATATAAACTCCAGAAATAAAAGTTCATTTAATTTTTACCAAACTTCTATGAGTTAGATTGCTTTTACAACCTCTTCTATTTATTTATTGTGTGTGTGTGTGTGTGTGTGTGTGTGTGTGTGTGTGTGTGTGTGTGTGTGTGCAGGTGCACACATGCGGGGATTGCCTGTGGACGGCAAAGGACAACCTCTGCCTCCCAAGTGATGGGATTAAAAGCATGCACACCACACCTGGCTTAATGTCACATTTCTTATTCCTTCTTTCTACTATTTAGTGGTCAAAGGAGAGTCACTCTTACCTTGAACTTCCCATCTGAAGAGAAAATGCTAACCCATTTGTTGTCATAGTCCGCAATGATAATGTCCCCACTGGGATGCACGGCTACTCCTGTGGGCCGCTGCAGCTGCCCCGGAGAGCGTCCTCGAATGCCAAAACGACTTTTGAACTGGCCATCATTGGAAAATATCTGCACAATAAATTGACATTGATCAGACTATGAGGGAGCCCCGAGATCACCGAGGGAGGAGGCGGCAAGAACACCGTCAGAGCATGTGGGTTCTGCTCATCTATTGTAAGTTTCTTTCCATTCACCATATATCTTAAGTCTAAAATAGGGACGATGCACCTAAATCTGTTCTACCCATGTAAGTAAAGGCAGGGGCCATACCTGAACGCATGGTTGTTACTGTCTGGTAAGTAAAGGCAGGGGCCATACCTGAACACATTGGTTGTTACTATCTGCAATTAGTATCTTTCCAGTGGTAGAGGCAGCTACACCCTGAAGATTTGTAAACTCCCCTTTATTTCTTCCTTTGGTACCTGAAAATAAATGACAAAGTCACAGATTAGGTGCTAGCGAATTAGAGGTCTCAGTTTCAGGAAAAGAACAGTTTAGTTCACTTGCTGTTTCTTCTTTTCAGTGCTCCAGATTAAACTCAGGGCCTTTGGTGTGCTAGGCAAGTGTTGTACTCAGCTATAACCCCAATCCTGACAGTGCTTTAGAATTACAGAGAGCGAGGGAGGCCTTTCCCCATGATTTTAATATATATATATTTCATTATTTGCAAGGAGAGAGAGAGAGGGAATGGGTGTTCTAGCCCTCCTGCCACTGCAATCAAACTCCAGATGCATCCTGTGCTTATGGCTTTATATGGGCACTGGGGAATTGAACCCAGACTGTCAGGCTTTGCAAGCAAGCACTTTTAACCACTGAGCCATCCCTTCAGCCCTCTCCCATGATTTAATCCATATGCTACTAACCTTCTCTTTCAGACCAATAAATTCTTTGCAAAATCACTTTTCAGGCAAATGACAATCTTCTCTTAACATGAGTAAAAATAAAAGTTCTAATAATAAAAACTAATATTCAATCAAGGAGAGACAGAAGGAAAGAGGCCTTATTTTTAGAGTTTTGCCAAAATCCAGGAAGTAGCTCTCAGAGGAAGCCTGGACATTTGGCTTTCAGAACTCTGAACCTTTAAACCATAAGGTCAAAGATGCCCTAAACGAACAGTGTGATTTTCCTATGCCAGGTCTACTTCCACACTGAGTTCTAAGATCCAGGACTTCCTTGCTGTCTATGCTTGTATTCCTGGCATTTTAAAGGATATTCAAGCATCTTATCCTTATTGACTCTTTCTTTGTTTGGGTCTCCCTTGGTAGCTTCAAACTCACCATCCACCTGCCTCAGACTCTCTACTGCTGAGATTAAGGTGTGTCCATCACACCAGGCAACTATACTCTTTTTTAAAAAAAATATTTTATTTATTCATTTTCAAGAGAGAGAGAGAGAGAGAGAGAGAGAGAGAGAGAGAGAGAGAGAGAGAGAGAGAGAGAGAGAGAGAGAGAGAGAGAGAGAGAAAGAGAAAGAGAGAGAGAGAGAGAACACCAGGGCCACCACCTTGTGGGTCTGACTTATGTGGGTACCCGGGGCCTTAGGCACTGGAGGCAAGTGCCTTAACCGCTGAGCCATCTCTCCAGCCCGACTACACTCTTTTTTAGGGGGAGAGATAAAAGGAGAAAAGAAAGGTGGTCTCATCTATAAGTTAATAGTTATCTGTTTGTATTTTTAAAAATTTGTTTGGCTGATGCTACCTACACAAGCCCTACATACCAGAAGGGAAAATAACAACATCAGTTATAAAGAAGAAGGGCTCAGTCGGGGGTGGGGGAAGGAAGGTGGGAGGAGGGGATGGTAATCATGGAATATTGTCTATATGTATGGAAGTTGTCAATAAAAAGTTTAAAAAGCTAGGTATGGTGGTGCATGCCTTTAATCCCAGCACATGAGAGGCAGAAGTAGGAAGATCACTGTGAGTTCAAGGCCAGCCTGAGACTATGTAAGTGCATTCCAGATCAATCTGGGGCCAGAGGGAAACCCTATCTCAATAAATAAATAAAAAAAAAAATAAATAAATAAAGCAAAAAAAAAAAGTTAAAAAAATGCTTTTTGAGACAGGGTCTCATGTAGCTTAGGTTGGCCTCTAACTCAATGGTTCAGAATGACCTTGAACTTCTGATCCTCTCTCTGCCTTCAGTGCTTGGATAACAGGTGGTGTAGGTGGTGTGTGCCAGTATGCCCAGTGCATGTGGTGCTGGGTTAAGATGAAACCCAGGGCTTCATGCACACTAGGCAAGCATGCTACCCACTAAGTCACACCCCCAGCGCCATCACAGCACTGATGTGGCTTGTTTGGGCTCTTTTCTTCTGATGTGTGAATAACCGGGACAATGGGAACAGCAGAGCCAAAGGACCAGAAAAAGAAACAACTCTTACAATGTTCACAATGTTCACTTTATAAATGCTTTTTATTTTATTATTATTTTGATTTTTCCAGGTAGGGTCTTGCTTTATTCCAGGCTGATCTGGAACTCACTAAGTAGTTCAGGCTAGTCTTGAACTCACAGTGATCCTCCTACCTCTGCCTCCTGAGTGCTGGGATTAAAGGCGTGAGTCACCATGCCCAGCTTATAAATGCTTTTTAAGAGGTAGTAGGGATAAAGCCAATGTTTTTAAAAATAAATAAACTAATTTATCAAAAACATTTGATATGCTTGGTGTGGTACACACCTTCACAGAACCCGGGGACTGGGTAGGCTGACTCTCATTCCTGGTCTCCAGTTAGTCACGTGCTCCTAACGCAGACATTGGCATTTTAATTTCATAATATTGGTTTTAAAACCGGCTTCCACCCCCATGCTGAAGATCAGACCCCTAGCCTTCTGCAGGCATGCTAACCACACTCTCCTACCCCCTCCTCTCCATTCTTATGAGCCTCTCTTGTCAGATCAGAGATTCTTTCTCTTGAAAGCACAGCAGGATCAGGTGTTCCTGGGGAAGATTAAAGGCCACCCTGATAGAGAGTAATGGTATAGACTAATGAGCTATTATTATGCTGGAATGTTTGAGAAGCTTGTGACAAAAATAAAATAAATCGAAATTATAGAAGAAATTACTTAGCATCATGCTTTACTTTTCCAACTTTAACACATTCTATTTAGCCTTGAAAATCTCCCCTTTCTTTCTAAATTATTCTAAGATGGCTGGAAATGTGGCTCTCTAGTAGACCACATGCCCAGCATTCACATGGCCAGGGTCCATCCTCAGCAACACACACACACACACACACACACACACCTGAAATTCACTATGTGGTCTCAGTGCACCACCACTGCCTGCAGGCATGAATTTGAAAGCCTTGTTTCAGATGCTAAACTAAGCTAGGCACAAAATGAATTATTAAGCCAACAGCTTCTTGCCCATGTCATCCTGCTCCCTTCCAACCCCTCAGGAGGATAAGAGAAGTAAGGTGAGTCCTTGAACTGACCAATCAGGAGAATCAGAGAAGTAAGGTGAGTCCTTGGACTGACCAATCATTACGGATTTCCTCTTACCACCTATTCCAACTCAGTATGAAAATTAATGCTCAATAAAGAAGATGCTTCGAATGGAAGGAAACAATTAGATATTACTGAGTCAAGTGTGGGGCCTACCACAAGCTCTTCAACCAAGCAGGTGCTCAATCACTCATGCTTGCTAAGTACATGAGTGCCCGGATGGGTTATTAATGATGAGCAGTGGATTATAACAAAACTCACATCATGAGAACACGAACTGCTCAGTGGTATCTCTAACACTTTCACGACTTTCTCTCATGCTCCATGCGTTAGCTGGACACATGTCATCATTTTATGGATAAGAAGTTGAGAATAGACACATCAAAGCAGTAGAGATGGAGGGAAAAATAAAACCACATTTTTTCCAATATGTACATTGCTCTTTTTCTAATTAGATTTTAAAGTATTGGACTGTAGAGGTGGAGGTAATTACTCTTGGGGCTTACAAGGATCAAGTTCCTTCGGAAGCTCCATCCTGAACCACACTGTATTCCACCCTAGACTGTCTGCTCCCCAGGGAGGAGGAATGCCTGTACTTCTCACTGTTACACTCTATGACCCAGGGCTAAAGTTTGGAGGAAGAATGTTGCCCAGAGACTTGGGATGGTAGGCTTGGTCCTCAGTCTATGGCCTTATTGTCATGGGAAGCTAACACACACCACAGAGCCTAGTATGCAGTAAATCTAAGTTGCCTCTATTTCCATTTGAAATGAAGAGTTCTCAAGGGGCTGAGGTGGGGATTGTAGAATGAATGACCTCAGATGTCATTAGCAAGTTGTTTATGGAGGTGAGGCAGGCGGAGGGCCATGGCCTAGTGTAATGGTATCTTCCTATGAAGTCTGAACACAGGCTAGAGATCAACCTCATGGTCTCATGTATACTGGGCAAGTGGTCAACGATTGAGTTAGACCTCCCCCTGCCCTCCACATCATTTAAAATCACATGGTCTAGAGTACATATGAATGTGTCATTCAACTTCTCCTCAACTCATTAAGATACAGTGTATGAATTACATAACTTGAAACAATCCAATTGTGATTCTTTGCCTCCCTCCCACACCTTCTGCTTCTCTTTTGTTCAATCACTTTCTCGAGTAACTGACTGAATCAGCTCATAGATTCCAGTCAGCACTTTAACCGTCAGGGTATACCATCCTGTGTTTCAAGAACTGTCATCAACAGATGCTCTGAGCTACTTCTCTAAACTTAGCATCGCTTTGCAATGCAATATGAGAGAGACACCATAACTCACGGGATGGTATTCAGTTAAATTCTCAGGAATAGGGCTGGAAAGATGGCTCAGCAGTTAAGGTGCTTACCTGCAAAGCTTAATAACCCAGGTTTGATTCCTCAGTATCCACAAAAAGTCAGATGCACACAGTGGTACATACATCTGGAGTTTACAGTGACTGGAGGCCCTGGTGTGCCCATTCTCTCTCTCTCTTTCTCTCTCTCTCTCCCTCCCTCTCTCTGTTTGCAAAAAATACTTTTTAAAAATTCGCAGGTATGGGTGGTACCAAATATCTTGACTTTGGAAAAAAACCACAGAAGTTAAAACAGGAGATTTAAAAGGGATGGCTCTCACTTCTTTTAACCTGCTTGCTCAGTGGTAAGGAATATGTCACAGGTCCTGGTAATATGGCTCTTGTGGGGTACGGCTGGGAGGTTGGGGGAGGGAGCTCTGAGCCCAGAGTCTACAGTGTCAATTGCTGCCACCCCTGTTGACTTCAAGTTAGCACCACGGTGCTCTTGTTCAATATTCTTGATCGCCAGTGTGAATTATTACTTCTCTACTAGACTAGGCATGAGATGTTGAGTAGGACTATGTATTCCTCTTCTCTAAAATGTGTTGATATTACTCAGGGTGAGGCACTGCCCTAAACTCTTCAGAGGTGAATTCATTTAACCTTCACCACAACCATATGAGAGGCGGTTTATCTACCTCTGTTTTACAGAAGAAAGGGGGGCTGCTGAGAGGAAATTTCTGGGGCTGGAATCCAGGGCAGCCTAGCCTCAGAGCTCAACTGTTCATTCTGCTATCCTTACTCCTATCACTCAAGTCAACAGCTGGGGGCTCAGATTAGCCACCCAGGTCTAAGCATTTGCTAAATGCACTTTTTCCTGTCCTCATCACCTCATCACTGACTTCTTGCACTCAAAATGGCTTGTGGGGACACCTGCAATAGTTTTTTGGACTCCTTGCTTCTGGGGAAATCTGTGTATAATGCTCCCAGATACTCAAAAAGATCCAACTCTCACTACCTTACATTGTGGAGTCAGAGCCTCCACAACCCCATATCACTATAGTTCTTAAACCCCACGTGACTAGGTGTCATTGGACCCTGCAGAGTCTGGTTCCCAGTTCCACTATGAGTTTCTAATCATGAAAGTTCGGGTATTTCTATTTTTTTTAACCAGGCACCTGGGACATTCGGATGCGCACAGTTTATGGCCCATGCGCCGAGGAAGACATGTTTGCAAGACTGAGTCCAGGCCCCTTATCAAGGAAACATAAGCTGGTCTCTGCTTGTGTCTCCCTTCGTCAGCCACTCCAGAATAACAACTCCATCTACACCTCCTCCAACCTCTGTTTCTTCTCTCTACACCTTTTACTGCCTTCCCTTCCCATGAGACATTTTCTTTCCTTTCACATGACAGACTGTCTTTCAAAACCAGCTTAAGTTTAGATGTCACCTTTAGAGCTGTTCCTCCACACACACCCACCTGCCATTCTCCTCTTCCTCCCCCACCTCAATGTCCCCTGGCTCTGATTTATACCAATACCATTTTCTACATTGTCTGTGACCTCTCCTAAGATTGGAAGCTCATTCTTCCTTTTCCATCACCACCTAGCCCAGAAGGTCCCGAAACAACAAAGCCCATACAACCACAGGGCTTGGGGGTGGAATGACCCCATACAGCATGCATGTGATTCACCACCTTGAGCTAATGCGCTGTGCACCTCTGGGCCTGGAACCTTGAGTCGGATGGTAGTGAGAGGGTTATGCTTGATTCTACTCCAGCCGGCAACGTGCTCATGCAAACAATTCTTGTTGAGTATTGTTGGGGATGATAAAACAATTAATGACATCATCCTTGACCTCAAGGAATTTATAATGTTATTGGAGAATGAGGGCATGGGTAATAATTCCAATCATCGTGTAGTCTAATGGATAATAAGATGGTACCTGAGGGAGAGAGAAAATTGCGGAAAGAAGTCAAGGTCCAAGCTGGTCAGGACAAAGAGGGTGTTCCAGGAGCAGAGGGCTCAATGCGGTTTTGTCCAAGCACGTCACTTCTCCTTCTGACCTTAATCACCTGAACAACCCATGCGTGATGGTAAGCCCTCAACAAGCTCTCTCCTCTTTGCCTTTTCCTTTGCTCTTTGCATTGGTCCTTCTCCCTCACATGCTATTTCCATGCTAATTTCACTTCCTTCTAATTCTTGCAGCTTCCCATCACCTCACCCCTGGTATTAGACTGAGCTGGTCATACAACTGTCACCCCAGCTGTCAGCTCTTCCAGGGAGATCTCATTTCTTTCATCTCTCTATACCCATCACCTAGCATAATGCCTGTCAGGCATAAGGTGCCCTAGAAAATTTTTGAGCCACATTATCATATTTTGAGTGCTGACTTTTGACTAGGCCTTGGATTAGAATATCAGGTTAGCCGGGCGTGGTGGCACACACCTTTAATCCCAGCACTCGGGAGGCAGAGGTAGGAGGATCCCCATGAGTTCAAGGCCACCCTGAGACTACATAGTGAATTCCAGGTCAGCCTGGGCTAAAGTGAGACTCTACCTCAACAAAACAAAAAACAACAACAAAAAATAAACACATGGAGTTACAGTAAACTAAAATGCTTCTGTACAACAAAAGAAACAATGACCAGAGAAAGTGGAAACCGACTGGATGGAGGGACACCCACGCAAGTGCACATCTGATGAGGGGTCCACATTTAAAATACAGTGAACTTGAGCAATTGGGCGCAGTTGGTTTTCTTTTCTTTCTTAAACTTTAGTTTCTGCTTTTTGGCTGATCTCTTCTTCCGTCTGGTGACGTTATACAGAAGAGCTTTAGTTTGAGGTAATCCCGTTTGTCTATTTTCACTTTTGCTTCTGGTGCTGTTAGATCTGTATCTAAAATAATTGTTGCTCATGTAGCCCCTGTTGGCCTGGACCTCTCAAACTTTCTGTCTCAGTCTTCCAAATGCTGGAATTATAAGAGTGCACGACAATGCCTGGCTCCAAACAACTCAATGGTAAGAAGACAACCTAATTTAAAGATGGTCAAATGATCTAAATGGACATTTCTTCAAGAAGACACAAATGGCCAATAGCGTTACTAATCGTCAGGGTAATGCATATTAAAACAAAAATGAGGTGTCACCTCGGAAGTGCTCCCATCAGGAAGACCGGGGAGGTGTTGATGGGGCAGCGGAGGAAAGGGAGTCCTTGCCTGTCACTGTTGGGGGGAGTGTATGGCTGTGTAAAACAGTTGTTGTTATGCAAAACAGTGGAGAGGTTCCTCAAAACACTAAAAAGAGAACTATTATAGAGTCCAACAGTATCCGAGGATGTCTCAGAAAGAGATGAAATCAGTAGGCAAAAGAGATGTCTGTGCCATGCTCGTTGCAGCATTATCCACATGAACAACTTGGGTCACATCAAAGGATAGATAGGTAGAGGGCTAGGCACCTGCTTGCAAAAACTACTGGCCAGGGTTCAATTCCCCTGCTACCCATGTGAAGATGGATGGATTTTCATTTGCAGCAGCAAGATCTCTCTCTCTCTCTCTCTCTCTCTCTCTCTCTCTCTCTCACACACACACACACACACACACACACACACACACACAGACATGCAAATAAGTAAGTTTTTTTTAAAAGGATAAGTCCCTTTTACCCCCCTTTTAAAAGAAGGGATAAGGAAATGCCGCATATATAATAGAACACTAGTCTTGAAGAAAGGAAATTCTATCATTTGTGACAATATGGATGTAGGTTCAGTTTTGTGCCTTTGTTTTATGTACATGGAAACTGAAGTTTGGGGACTGGGAAGAGCTGCCCAGGGCTCAAATAGGTGGAGAAACCAGAGTGGTAGGATCGGGTCCTGAGGGCACGCCAGCTTGTCCCCTGCACCCACACTGCACACATAGCCAAGGAAGGCACGAGGGCCTCCTTGCTCTGAACAGACAAGTTCTGTGTCATTCCATAGTCTTTCCCAAGATTCCATCTCAAGTACTAACAGAATGTTCCAGCAGATTCTTAACACATTCTATGGAAAATGTCCAATGAGAAGTCGGCCCATTCTGCCTGGTATTTCTCCCTGCCAGAGCTCACAGTGCACCTCAACAGGCTCTGAGAGGTCCTACAGTAAACTCTGCCCCCCTGTTTTGCCCAGTTTGAACCACATGTCTGCTTCTCTGTGTTCTGCTTCTCATATTGTGCAGGACCCCTTGGACAGAACAGGGAGAAAAGGCAGGCTGGGAACAAGTGGAGAATGACGGAGTCCTTTGGTCCTTACACTTAGTGGCTTTCCCCTGAGAAAGCAAATGGTTAAAATAAACAGAGGAGGGAAGGGCAGCTGTTGGCATTCCCATCTGTGGGCTCACCTTCTGACTTCATCCCCAGCCCCACCCACCTGAACCCCATTCCGTTCTCCACCCTGCTGCCTGTGAAGTTCTTTCAGCTCCACACACCTGGGGCCTCACAGCTCCTGACCCCCCATGGAGAGGCTCCAGGAGCCATGATTAGTTCACATATGACTCTAACAGCTCCAGAAGCAAAAGCCACCACAGAGAAATGGGGTTGCAGAGTGGTGCGAGAGCTCCACCCCAGAACACCACAGCTGGCAGATTTCACAGGAATATAAGAAGGTTCTCCTTGCCTGGGGGGGGGGGGCGGGCAGGAGCCCTCCAAGGATCCCATGGAGCTGGGGGAGGTGCTCACCAACATCTCCTTTAAAATTGCCGGATTATTAAGTTGTCGGACATTTTCTATTTTTCTTTTTGTTTCTTTTCAGTCCCTAATTTTCTACAGTGAATATACCGTATTTATTTGTTAAGGAGGATGAAGAGAAGGGAGGAAGAGGAGGAGGAGTGGGAGGAGGGAAAGGAAAGGGAAGAGGAGGGGGAGGAGGGGGAGAAGGGGAGAAGGAGGAAGGATGAGCAGGAAGGAGAGGGAGGGGAGAGAAGGAGGAAGAGAGAGAGAGAGAGGGGAAGGGGAAGGAGAAGGAGGGGAGAGAGGGAAGAGGGAGAAAGAAGAGAGAAAGGAGGGATAAGGAGGAAGAAGGTGGAGGGAGAAGAGAGGGAAGGCCAGGCGTGGTGGCGCACGTCTTTAATCCCAGCACTCAGGAGGCAGAGGTAGGAGGATTGCTGTGAGTTCAAGGTCACCCTGAGACTACAGAGTGAATTCCAGGTCAGCCTGGGCTAGAGTGAGACCCTACCTCAAAAAAAACAAAAAACAAAAAACAAAAAAACAAACAAACAAATCCCAAAAACAAAACAAAGAAAAGAGGGAAGAAGAAAGGGAGGAAGAGGAACTAGTCTCTGCAGAAAAGGAACATGCGGTCAATAAACCAACAGCTCCCGCCTGCTCGGGACTGTGGTGTGTCCATCCTCCAGGCTGGCACATGGGCCAGGCCAGTCCTTAAAGGATGGAGGGGAGCAGGGGCTCGGCCTTGGGGTACCAGGTATAGCATCCTCTCTCCTTACCCACTCGAAAGATGAGGTCGTCCTCGATGGGGTTCTCTTTTCTCTTCCCAGTACTGTACATGCTGGCGGGTCTCTTCACAGCTTTCTGTTTGACGTGTCCACTCCCGGGGGACTTGACGCGCCTCTTGACCCCTTCGGTGGTGGGGGACACGTCTGCCGATCGGATGACCTTGAGCTTGAATGGGCTGCCACGGATGTGCTGGTCGTAGAGCCTCAGGGACAGGGTGAAGTCTCCCTCCTTCTGGACGGTGTATAGGAACTCGTAGGTGCCGTTCTTGTTGTCCAGGATCTCGCCATCGGCCACACTGCCGTCGGGGGTGCTGAGTTCGGCGGTGATGTAGGCGTTACCAGTCTTGCACAGCTCCCCGTCCTTGTCCTTGGTCGTGATGGTCACCGACATGGGCTGTCCGATGATGGTCTGCCGCAGCCCCTCGCCAGTGGCCACCGTCTCCGAGGCCACTGCGTTGGTGGTGAGGATGGTCCCCAGGTTATGGATGGACTTTTTCAAGCCCTCGGTTTCCACGATGAAATCCAGCTGGTCGTTCTCGCGTGGGTGGAGGGGAAACTCCTGGTCGGCCAGTTCATTGAGCTTCTCGCTCATCTGTTTCTTCACCAGCAGCACCTCGGTCTCCGTGCCATGGTTCAGGGCCTGCGCTGTGAAGTTGCTGCAGCTCTTAATATTCTCCTGCCCCTGCAGCAGGGTATCCAGCTGCGACTGGAGCACCTGCCAGGAGGGACACAGCTTTTCACAGGCACCTGCCAGGCCCTGGGGCACAGCCCTTCTCCCACATAGGCCAGTGTCTACTCCTGCCCATGCGCACTGCTTGGAGCAACTGGCATTCCATTTAACCCAGCGAGCCCATGCAAAATCCTAAATTGTATTACCTGTATACCTTCTTGAGATTTCCCTTCCGCCTCACCCTGTTCTCTTAGCCTAACACGTGAGTGTTTTGGGTCATGTGTTTGGATGGGGCAAACAGAAACGTCACTAACCAAGAGCCTTGACAAACCAATTGTCTGCCTAATAAAAAAAAATGTTCCTTTTTTGGTATCTTTCCCAAATGTTCAAAGGCTCTCTGGTCACCACCTAAAAGAACACAAATTAATCAAATGAAAAGTCTCCACACCCGAAACCAGAAGCTTTGGTCCATGGTTTTGTGAACACACTTGCAGGGTTGAATAAAGACCGGAGTCAGTGTTCACTTTGAAGTTGAAGAACAGGTTAGTGTGGGTGAGAGCAATTAAGAGACGATCCCACGTTATAATTAAGGAAGCAAAACAATCCGTTTAACCCCTAACTCCTGAAAGCATTACATGATATTCAGCCTCTGCTTTTGTCAAATTATAAATTGGTACTTAGGGTCACAGAATTATAGTTTTGCTGAAAACAGGGAAGATGAAAACAGGTAGGAAGCTGGAGAAATGGTTCTGCGGTTAGGACACTTGCCTGCAATGCCTAAGGACCCGGGTTCTATTCCCTGGGACCCATGCATGCCTCTGGAGCTCGTCTGCAGTGGCCAGAGGCCTTGGCACTCCCATTCTCTATCAATCTACCTCTCTCACTCTCAAATAAATAAATAATTTTTTAAAAAGTAGTTTTTCATTTTTTAATGTACGTGTGCGTCTCACGTGCGCATGCTCGGGTCTCCTGCTGCTGCAAACAAATGCCTGTCCAGCTCTACATGGGTGACTGGGAACTGAACCCAGGATGGTAGGTCCTACAAGCAAGAAACTCCAACCTCTGAGCCACCTCCCCGTCTTCAAGCTCTTACATGAAAACTGCAGTTCACAGTCCAAAGGGGACATGCAAGAGCCCATTTAGGTCCCCATGCTGCTGCTCCCAGAGCACCATGGGTCAGTGCCTTGAGGGCGTGCCCCTGGTATCACACCTGTCACAGGCATCTATAGGGACGCAGTCTTACCTTGTGCTTGAGGCCGTAGTTCACTTCCAGCTCCATGAGCAGCACGCTCTTCCGCACGTTTAAAGTCTTCTGCAGCTCGTCGAAGGTGGAGTGGATGTCGTCCACAATGCTGGCCTTCTGGTTGGTTAACTGATGAATGATTTCGGAGATGAACTGAAGGGCAGAATCTATCTCTGGGAGCCTGGGGGACGGTTGTTAAAGATCATTATTTCACATCAACCTGGAAATAGTCCAAAGTCGATCCGAGCACTCTACATCGTCCACAAACAGGATAAAGCAAACATATTTTTATGTGACTTTCACCAGCTTTAAAAAGCAATAGAATAGAATGGCATGCATGAGACTTTTAGGGTCACATCTATTTTACTCTACCTTTGATCATCTAATTTTAATAACTGGTGATATAAAAACTTGCAAAAAAAAAAACCCAGTATGGCCAGATCATCCATTCTTTGATGACGGGGACTGTCCTACTCTCTACCAGCTGTCACACCTCTCCCCCACAGCGTGCCACCAAACATGTCTTTAAACATTATCAAATATCCCCCAGAGGTCCAGTTACTCCTGGTTGAGAACCACTGCTGTAACTGTATAGCTGTGTCTTTTTTTCCCAGGCACATAAACTTAAATTCCCGAGAATTACTTGCAAGTTTTTGTTTGTTTAACTCATCTAGAACAGCCACATCTCTCTTGCTGGGACACTTGATTCTTTTTGTCTAGCTTTCAGCTGGTTAGTTTCTTCTCTTGGTTTTCCTCAGGCATATGGTTACTCTGTTTCCTCTTGTGTCCATGCCAAAGAAAAGCTGGAGCAGAACACAGGAGGAATATTGAGCAATCGCTGCTCAGTAGCATTGCTGGGAACCAGTCCCAGCCACCAAGAAGGGTCTGTGAGTGTGGCCACAGCTTCAAGGAACTGGCTTCAGGCAGGCATTTTGGAGATCTCCTGACACTATTGTCCTTGAGTGAAGCTTAATTCATTTCATTATTTTGCTGTTTGTTTTGTGTTTTTCAAGGTAGGGTCTCATTGTAGCTCAGGCTGACTTGGAATTCACTATGGAGTCTCAGGCTGGCCTTGATCTCAAGGCCTCTGCCTCCCAAGTGCTGGGATTAAAGGTGTGCTGGCTCATTTAATTTTTCTACCAGATTGAAACTAAAATCTCTAAGGTATTGGAATGTTCTCAAGGAGCACAGGAGAGCTTTATTACATACTAGTTGGTCACTCCCCAAGGAGAATGTCATCAGAGCTGATACCTCAGGGTATCATGACCCTACCATTTCAGAGACAAGGGCCAATGAGGCCGGTAGGGCACAGGTGGCCTGTGGGGTGTCACACCTTTTGTTGACGGCATCCAGCTGGACCTGGAGTGAGGCCTTGTGCTGTTCCACCACGTCTTTGAGCGGGACGGTGGGGTGCTCGGCGTGCTCCCCCTCGGTGCACTCGCGACACATGGCGGTTTCACAGGACTGGCAGTAAAATTCCATCACCTGCAGGTAACACACAAAGGGTCCAAGTTCTTGTGGGAATATTCTTCAGGAAGCAAATTCTTTCCATTCTCTCACTTTATTCTCATGGCCAGGGAGACTACTGGCATCACTGCATCCAGCTTTGAGGTGGAACAGTGAGAATGAGGGTTTATGTGACAGGTCTCGAACAGAGACTATGACCCCAAAGCCAGCTTTTCAGTGGCCATCCCAGGACAGAACTATGCAGGGACACGGCTCTCAAACTTTCTGGTCTTGGAACCACTTTACACTGTAAAAACGTAGGAGGACTCACAAAGAGCCCTGTGCACGTGGGTCACGGCTGCAGACACCTGCCATCTCAAGCTGAGGGGCTGGGAAGATGGCTCAGTGGGAAAAGCCTCAGCTGTGTCATCCTGAGGGTGAGTTTGGGTCCCCAGTACCCACGTACAATGCTGGGTGTGGTGGCACATGCCTGTATATAATCTCAGCACTGGGGAGGTGGGGACAGAATGACTCCTCAGGGCTTTCTGATTAGCTTGTCTAGCTGTGAGCTCTGGGTTCATTGAGAGACCCTGTCTTAAAAATAAAGAGACACCTGATGTCATCCTCTGGCCTTGACATGCATGTGCACACACGTGCAAGTCCACCCACACGTGTGTGCACAATGCATATGAACATTCATACACACACCACACTCATATACATAAAAAGATTTATTTGTTTTATTTTACTTTTACTTATTTGTAAGCAGAGTGCATTCTTGAGAGAGAGAAAGAGAGAGAGAGTATGAGAGAGGGCTTCCAGCCACTGTAAACAAACTCCAGATGCTTGCATCATTTTGTGCATCTGGCTTTTAATCTTTTTAAAATTTATTTGAGACAAAGAGGAAATAGACATGCTAGGGCCTCTTGCCACTGCAAAGGAACTCTAGATGCATGTGCCACTTTGTGCATCCAGCTTTACATGGATACTGGGGAACTGAATCCAGGTCTTTAGGCTTTGCAGGCAAGTGCCTTAACCACTGAGCAATCGCTCCAGCCCACAAAAAAGATTTAAACAGCAAAGTTTATTAAAAGGAATAATGAGTCAATTTAAATATTAATATCTATAATACAATTTGTGAACACCAAAGACATTGGTAAAATGGAAAATTCGGTGAAGAACAGGGTCCTGTTTTCCAGTGTCTAGCTTCAGAGAAGACAACTGGATCCTCATACTTGCCTCTGCATTCATTCATTGTGTTGTGACAGGACATCCCATGGCCTCTGAGGAGTCCTACATACATCCTTAGACAATAAGAGCAAATACACACACACACACACACACATACACACACACACACACACACACACACACTATCTTTGTGTTACTGTGCCATCAACATAGTGTTGACCCTGAGGACCATTTAAAAGGTTTGGGGGCTCATGATGGTTCCTGGACCTCAATTAAAAACAGCTACTGCTTAGATCAGAGATAGACTGAGCAGTTTGCATCCTGGCTCCATCCCTTTTTTTAGCTGAGTGGCCACAGCAAACTCCATTACTTCACTGTGTCTCAACTTCCACTTCTGTCTAATGGAGGCAACGACTGTAACCTGCTCCTCGGGCTGCCTGGACAATTGAGTTAGTTCACAGAAGAACGTGACGATGCCTGGCATCAGCTCAGAATGCGCTGGGAATCAGTAGTAGCTGCTGTGAGGATGACCATGACATCATCTGGTCACCTCAAAATAAACTGCCTTATTCTGATTAGGATGATATTTAGGAGTGATGTACCAGAAAGCCTGAGAGTTGGCTACTCTCCTAATCTCGCAGCTGGGAGTAATATCTTCCAGTTTTGAATTCCCAAAGCACATTGGGGGTTGGGGTACTTTTTCCTACATTTTCAGGAATGCACCTAATGTAGTATTGAAATAATTGAAGCATTGAGCATGTAGCTCAGCCGGTCGAGTGTTATGCATGAAGCCTTGGGCTCAATCCCTGGCACCACATAAAAGTAAGTGTGGTGGTGAATGCCAGCACTAGGGAGATGGAGGAGGAGGGTAAGAAGTTCAAGGTAAATTCTCAGCTACAGTGTGAGTTTGGCAATTCATATGAAACACACTACTTAGGGCATAAAGCATTATAGAATTAATGGCTGCCTGATGGGTATGGAGTTCCTATGGGGGATGATGAGAATATTCTGGAATTAGACAGTGGTGTTATTTGTACAACTCTGTGAATACACTAAAGAACACCAATGGTATATTTTTAAACTTAAGTTAAAATGTTGAATTTGATGCTATGTAAATTTTACCTAAAAATACACATCCACCAAGCGAACAAAAACCCTGATTACACCTTTGAGTCGCCTGAAATCATTTTGAAGAGCTAAAGCCAGTCATTGTCACTGCTTGTGCTCGGGCTTGACAGTGGGGGCTGGAGCTTATGCTAACGGTGGAGTGACTAGTTTGCGTCTAATAAACTCATCCGTTTCTATCCCGGGGTGGGAGGGTCACCAGAGGTCAGGGTGAGCTTACTGCCACTGACAGGTGGTCACTGTCTGGCTCCATCAGCAGATAAGGCTGACAACATCCAAAAGCATCCTTGAGGGGAAAAGGATGGGTTTCCCTCATTCTGAGGGGTTCCTGACAGTTGATGGGGCAGGGACGTACTTGTTAGTGGTAGGACATTTGTCATGAGAACATCCTCTTCATGCATCTGAACATCCTTGTTAGGAGGACACCACTTCCGTGCCTGGGATCACCAGGCATGAGCTCACGTGCCAGCTTTGTGCACAAAGAGCATCTTAGATCCCTGGCTGTCATTCCTCTATGTCTTTCCAGCCTGGACAATGCTGTTACAGCAGCTTCATGAATAGACTGATGGTGTCACAGTATTTAAGAGCACATGACAGGCTTTCATCCACTGGCACTAATCAGCACCAGTCCGTTAGCATCACGGCACCCTGCGCTGCTGTTAATCACCCGATTTTATTAGCCTTCAGACGCTTGACTTGTTTTTAAAGATTTACCCATGGCAATTAGCTACAGCAATTTATCTGCAATATTGCATGTGTTTGGCTTGAATATGCAATGAGGATTTCAGTTTCAAAGCAGCAGCCGTGAACTCCGACAATCTCTGATCAAACATCAGAGTGATTTAAGACACATGCCACTCATTTCCCAGGACCTCTTGCTGGCTTTTGAATTTTATGATTCCAAAGAATCATAATGACTCAGCATAGAGAAAGGGGTCAAAGGTACTTTAAATAGCTTTGCTCACCTCAAGGAGGGTCACACTCTTTAGATAGATTTAATTTTTAACGTTATTTGATGAGATGCGTTTGATAGAAAGGAGGGGAGAATTTTTAACCGAAAGATCTAACTTTGCTTGAATTTGCATTTCGGGGAGTATTTCTGCTTAGCTATCAGTCAGGTCTGTTTCTGAAGTGGTCCCAGAAAGGCATCGCTAGGAATTCTTTTCTAACTTGCTATTTAAGCATTTTTCCTTCTAGAGTTTTTCCTGAAACAGATAGTGCCATATAAAAACAAAAATTGTGCTGGGGAGATGGCTCAGCAGTTGTCTGCAGAGCCTGAAGGCCAGGGTTTGATTCCCTTCTACACACATAAAGCCAGATGTGCATGCGTCTGGTGTTCATTTGCAGTGGTAAGAAACCCTGGTGTCCCCCCACCCCCACACACTTGTAAATGCATAAATAAATAAATAAATAAATAAATTTACTTGGTCCCTGGTTTTGTTTTATTGGCATATGCATCTATGTATTTATTTTGTGCAGATCTGAGGATGGAACCTTGGGTCTTAAGAATGTTAAGTATTCTACCATGATCACACCCTAAGCCCCATACTTATTTTATTCATTTTAAAAATTATTTATTTTTTTATTAGTATATATGTGTGTCTTGCCACTGCAAATGCCAGACACATGCAGTTTTTTTTTTTTTTTTTTTTTGGTCAGGCTTTACATGGGTGCTGGGAATTAGAAGCCAGGACACGTACTATACTAATGAGCTACATCCGCAGCCCTTTCTATTGTATTTTGAGACAGGGTCTTGCTATGTATTCCAAGCTGCCTTCAAACTTGTAAACTTGTGATCCTTTTACCACAGCTTCCCAAGTGCTGGAGAATCACAGGCTCATGCCACCAGTCCTGGCACAGCTCCACCTCAGTTGGAAACCCAAGTTAGACAGCTGGGAGCCACCCGGTGTCACCTGGCACTGGTGCAATCAACTCCTGAAGCCCAGCTCTTATCCCCTATGGTCTGGCTCAGACCCCTCTGTGGGTGATTCCAGCAGGCTCCGAAGTGTGCCCCCATCTCAGGATCCTCTCCTTTGATCCTCTCCTTCCCTTGTCACATATCTAGCTACTCTGAGAAGAGCTGCATGGAAGTCATGCATAGGTGCTCTGGCACTTAGCGCCTTTGAATGGCTTCCCAGGACTGGGTTTCTGCTGATGGTGTCCAGCGCCCACCAAACACACTTTACTGGCCCATCACCACTTCCTGGTCCCTGAAGACACTGGAAAGTCTCTGAGTTTTCTGGGACTTTATCCCTTCAGAATAAAAAAATATCTTTTTCCTTTTAACACTGTGGCCCTACAAATTAAGAACAAAACTCTAAATATATGGATATATTGACATATATCAGTACTCATGTCATTTCCTGTAAAGGTCAATTCTAGGCTGGAAGGGGGTGTAGATCAGTACCAAGTAAATAAATAAATATAAATAATCAATTTTAATCGTTATACAACAATTGGCTATAAGAACTTACACAATTTAACCATGTCTGTAAGATTGCATACTTTGTCTATTTCCAGTTTTTATTATAAAGATGACCATGAACATTCTTATATCAAATGTTTGTCTACATATCTAGCTATTTCCTTAGAAATAGATCTGTTTATGGAATTACTGGATTGAAAGATGAGACATTATTTAAAACATTCATCTAATTTGCCAAACTGATACCAACTTTCTTTTTTTTGTACATGTATGTGGGTGTGGTGTGCACGTATGCATGCTCATAAGCGTGTGGAGGCCAGAAATCAATGTTAAGTGTCTTACTTTATCATTTCACCTTATTTTCATGAAACAGGTTCTCTCATTGAACTTGGAACTCCCTGATTTGACAAGTCAGGATAGCTGGTAAGTACTGGGAATCCTCCTGTGTTTTTTTAATTGTTATTGTTTTTTTAAATCAAGAAGAGCTGATTATCTGTGAAACCTAAACATGTTTTATGTGGTGATTATCCATTTGTATCTTCCCTGTGGGTTTTCGGAGTTCTCTGCTCGTTGTCTTTTGTGAGAAATGTTTTCTCAACTTGTCAATGTTCTTACATGTTGAGAACTCTCTGGGGCATTTTGATTATGAATTTTACAGTTACTATCAGAAGTACGACTGTTAATAGCTTTCATTTAGTCCTAGTTTCACTCGGTTTTATCACTGGGGTTATAAGTGTTTCATAAATGAATCATATGGCTTTCTATCTATTCATATTATTCAGAAACATACCACATGTCACATCTACTATTTGCTTTCATGTTTCATGTATTTATTTTATTGCACTTATCTTAGAGAACTATTATTATTTTTTTGGTTTTCCGAGGCAGGGTCTTGCTCCAGCCCAGGCTGACTTGGAATTCACTACGTATAGTCTTAGGGTGCCTTTGAACTCACAGTGATCCTCCTACCTCTGCCTCCCGAGTGCTGTGACTAAAGGCGTACATCATCACATCTGGCTTTAAGTTATTTTTTTTTCTTTTGAGACAAGATCTTACTGTGTAGCCCAGGCATGCCTTGAAGTTGCTATGTAGCCCAGGCTGGATGTGAACTCACAGTGATCCTCTTGCCTCTGCCCAAGTACTGAGATGACAGGCATGTGCCACCATGGTAGGCTCTAAGCTTTTGAGTTAAATTTCCTTTCAATAAAGGAGACTATTGCATGCATATGTGTAGTATGTAGTGTGTGCACAAGGGGAACACTGAGTGTCCCTTCTGTCACTTTTCCACTTTAGTTCCTTGAGACAGAGTCTCTCACTAGACCCAGAACTACCATTTTCTTTTTGGTCTATCTGGCTGACCAGTGAGCCCCAGCAACACTCTGGTCTCTGTCCCTCTCGAAACTGTGGCTGCAGGTGTGTGTGGCCACACTTAGCTTGTTATGTGGGTGCTGGTCATTGAACTCAGATGCTCTCAGGCCCTTATACTTGAGAGGTAAACACTCTAACATGCTGAGTCATTTCCGTCAGCCTATTAGATCTCCTGAATTGATTTGACTTTTTGCCATATATTTGAGAAGTCTACTTCCATGGTTTATAAACAGTCTGATTTTGCCATTTCTTCTTTGAGTAAATAAGAGTTAAAAAAGTATGTCCAGACATAGTTGCAAATACCTATTATCCCAGCACTCAGGAGGCAGAGGTAGGAGGATCACTGTGAGTTCGAGGCCACCCTGAGACTACATAGTGCATTCCAGATCAGCCTGGGCTAGAGTGAGACCCTGCCACAAAAAACAAACAAACAAAAACCAAAACATTTTGCGTTTTTCCATAAACACATAAAATCACAAATTTAATTTTAGTACACTATACAGGAACTAACTCAGTTTCCATAATGAGAAACTAGAGTGATGTTTTCTTTGTAGCCTGGGATAGCATCAGTGTTCATTGCTCAATCTCTACGATCTTAACAGCTTAGCTCCACAGACTTATCAACGTCCTTCCATGTGTGGGAGGCAGTTCAAGCGAAAGTGCTCTTCTCTGAAGTTCACATTCTGTTTTCCAGCCCTGATGATAGTATTCAAGTTCAATGTCTTAAATTCAAAATCAGTGTCCCAGTGTTTGGCTTCAGCTGCTCCATCCCACCCGAGGACACTAAAATGTCCGCATCTTACTTCAAAGGTTTGAATGTTTATGGAATTTAGGTCAAGCGTATTCTTGATTGTATCACCACTGTCACAATCTTTCCCAATCCACCTTCCCCGGCTCCTCCCTGGACTTCTCCTGCCCACCTGTTCTGGCCCTCACCTTCAACTTGATGTTCCAGGTGCCCAGCTACCGACCATCCTTGAGTTCTACCTTCTTGCTTGACTTATGATGTTATCTTCCTGGGTCATTATCCCACCTTCTGTACAATCACCCCTTCACACCCCAAATTTTGGCCAGCGTCTACAATAAGTTCCCCAAATGTTTCTAAAACTTCTCTACCAGGTGGGGTCTGCAGAGAGTCCCATGCCTGGACTATCCTTTGAGGGGGCTGGCACCTGATAGAAATGCCTTCCTCGAAGCAGCACTAAAACAGAAAGCCCCAGGCTGAGACTTGGCATTCATTCAGAACCAGGTGAAAACTGGTCACAAGGGCTGGAGAGATGGCTCAAAGGTTAAGGCACTTGCCTCCAGTGCCTAAGGCCCCCGGTTCAATTCCCCAGGACCCACATAAGCCAGACCCACAAGGTGGTGACCCTGGTGTGCTCTCTCTCTCTCATCTCTCTGCTTGAAAAATGAATAAATAAAATATTTTTAAAAAAACTGGTCACAAGGAGACTGGCCAAGCTTCTTTGGTAAGCACCCTTCAAGGTTCTGGATCCAAAACTGACATGGTGACCCTCCCTTGGAGAACAGTGTGGACCTTCCACCTGATTGTTATTGCTAACCCAGTGTGCTCCCAAGTAAATGATTAAAGATGTGCAGTCCACGGTGTCTCTTTTGTGCTTGGGATTCTGCAGAGCTCAGGGTGCCAATTCCTCTAGGTCTAGCTTTCATGATGTGTCAGTCAGCTTTGTGATTAAATGGTCTAGGCCCGAGTTTCCTCATCTATGAAGCAAAGGAAATTGACACCTGCTTTGTAGAATGTGTTGAGGAGTGTGTGAAAGATCCGTTCAATAAAGAGGTCCTGGGCTGGAGAGATGGCTCAGAGGTTAAAGCACTTGCCTCCAGTGCCTAAGGCCCTGGGTTCAATTCCCCAGTACCCACATAAGCCAGATCCACAAGGTGGTGGCTCTGGTGCTATCTCTCTCTCTCTCTCTCTCTCTCTCTCTCTCTCTCTCTCTCCTATCTCTGCTTGAAAAATGAATAAATAAAATATTAAAAAAAAGAGGTCCTGACTGGCTTCTATGCCTAAGGTGCGGTACTTGGCACGATACGATGAACTCATTCTGGAGAGAAAGCCAGATGATCAAGGAGCCAGCAGCCCACATGTGAGGGGTAAGTGACAGGGGACACTCGAGGAAGTGGCATGATGGAGGGAAAGTGAGGCTATGAGGCGGCCAACCTCAGAGAGCACTGCTGGAGAACAGTGCTCTGTGGAGGAGACTGAGGTGAAGGAGAATGAACGAACGACACACAGAGGGAATGCAGAGCCCGGTGGCAGAAGGAATAGAACAGCCAGGCCTGGGGGGTGGGCAGTGGGGATCAGTCAGCAAGTTCAAGGAGGCCAGGCAGGGTCAGCACAGTGGACAGAGAGGGTGGCATGAGATGAGGTCAACAAACAGAAGTATGGGAAGAAGAATCCCTTGGCTCGAACAAACTACTTGCTTGCCTTACTGGGGTTAAAACACATAACCCTTTTATTACAAGCATCTTGGGAAGTGCGTATGTTTAGTACTGATTTTTGGTATGTCTATGTGTCATTGGCCTGGAACTCAGCTAATTAGGCTAGACTAGCTGGATGGTGAACCTGAGGGATCTGCCTGTCTCCAATTCCCCAGTGGTGGGATTACAAGTGTCATGCCACCATGCCTGGCTTTTGTAAAGGTCCAGGGATTGAACTCATGACCTCATGCTAGCCTCAAATTCACCATTCTCCTGCCTCAGCTTCCTGAGAGCTGGGATGATAGACTTATATCACCATGCCTGAACCAAGAAATAATTTTAATGACTACCTTTCATCAAGAGCTTACTATGAACACTGTGATTTAAACATTTGATTTTCCAAGAATACTATCTGGTAAATACTATAATTACTTTTTTTATAGATTTTATTTATTTATTTATTTGCAAGCAGAGAGAGAGAGAGAGAGAGAGAGAGAGAGAGAGAGAGAGAAAGAGAGAGCGAGCCACTGCAAGTGAACTCCAGACACATGTGCAGTCGTATGCATCTGGCTTTATATGGGCACTGGGGAATTGAACTCTGGTCCTTCTGTGTTGCAGGCCAACACCTTAACCACTAAACCATTTCTTCAGCCCTATAATTATTTTTTTTTTGTACAGAAGAGGAAATGAGACACAGAAAGTTTGGTGAACCTCCCAAAGCTGACACAGGGAATAGGTTGAAGAGCAGGGTTTGAACCAGGCTGACTCATAGAAGCCAGTCAGTGCCCCGAGCCATGACATTATCCTGCCTCTTCCTGATCCAGAGCTGTTGTGAGTCACTTACTCGATGGCACCTACTGCCTGGCTTTGTTGATGACAGTTACTGTGCTTGTGAGCAGTGAGAATCATGTCTGTAATTTATTATCAGGGATTCACATAGCTTCAACTTCTTTATTACTAAGAAACATGAGAAAAACAATTCTCTCTCAAGGAAAATAAACAGCTCTAGTTAATTAGCATTTAACAAATTCTCAGTTTGTAGAATTTATCCCCTATTAAATCTTGATCCATAATTTATAACTCAGATGTTTATGTGGGTCAAAGAATGCCCAGCTTACAAACAGCTACTGACTGACTCTCCTGAGACTGTAAACAATATATGCTACATAGACACAATGATGAGGAATATTATTATTTAATTCTGATAAAGTGAACAGGTAAAACGGTCTCAAGGCTATTCAGGCAATTGTTTTTAATTAGTGATTTTTTTTGTTGTTTTTTCAAGGTAAGGGTCTAGCTTTAGCCCAGGTTGACCTGAAATTCACTAAGTCATTTCAGGGTGACCTTGAACTCATGGAGATTCTCCTACCTTTGCCTCCCAAGTGCTGGGATTAAAGGTATGCACCACTATGCCTGGCTTAATTAGTCATTAAAAAAAACTAGTTATTTATTTGCAGAGAGAGAGAGAAAGAGAGAGAGAGAGAAAGAGAGAGAGAGAGAAAGAGAGAGAGAGAGAAAGGAAAATGGGCATGCCAGGGCCTCCAGCCACTGCAATGAACTCCAGACACATGCATCTGGCTTTATGTGGGTACTGGGGACTTGAACCCAAGTCCTTCTGCTTTTCAGGCAAGTGCCTTAACCACTAAGCCATCTCGCCAGCACCTAGTTGGTGATTTTCAAGAAGTTCTCTTTTAAGGTATAATGCCCAGAGCGCCTGCCACCCCTCCCTCCGGCCACCAAGGTCTGCTGCTGCGGCACTTACATTGCCGTCGTGGTTTGGGCACGAGAGAGGCTTTCCTGCAGCCACAGCGGTGACGGTCTCCAGGATGGAAGACTCCTCGACATTGCTGCCTGGCGTGCGCTGCAGCACATCCATGAGGTTCGTGATGAAGAAGTTGTTCTGGAGTGCGGCCACCCCTTTCTCGGGCAGGATGGAGGTCTGGCGGCACACCGGGCAGGAGAGGGTTAAGCTGTGGGCAGGAATGTAGTTCTGCAGACACCTGTGGCAGGGGACAGTGGGGACAGTCAGCAGGTACCTGTCTGTGTTCTCAGTGACTATGTGAGCTCTTTTGCAGAGGCCCCTGAACCAGGGAGATGAGGCTACCGAGGGCTCATCTGTCATCACCTGAGCTCTGTCCACTACCAAGCAAATGGCTATGTGGAAATGTCATGGACTTCCATCGTGCTTGCCAGGGCCTTGACACACAGGGTGTGGTCCAAGGACAAGCAGCCTTGACCTTCCAAGAAGCTTGGTAGAAAGGTAGAATATTGGGTTCCCAGACCTACTCTAACCTAAGATGGCAAGAGGGTGACCTCACTTTCTCCCTCTTCCTGGCCTAGTTGAATTTTCAGGGAAATTTCTGGGACCTGTTCAGTACTGGGTGCATCATGGACCAACCAGAGCCTTCACCTTCATTTAAGCTGACCAATCATGGGCTCTAGATGGGCGGGCTTTCCTCATTCATAAAGTCAGCTTCCCACTGGGGTGGTGATCTCCCAACTCTGGAATCCCGTCTCTGAGGAGTCTGTCCTCTCTGCTTTCTTTCCGTCTTACTTTAAAATAAACTTTATTCTTTCAAACTGTTTCCTGCCCTTTAATTCTGTTGTTGTTTTGTGAGGTGGATCTTGCCCTAGCCCAGGTTGACCTGGAATTCACTTTGTAGTCTCAGGCTGGCCTCAGACTCACAGCTTACCTCTGCCTTCCAAGTTCTTGGATTCTTTAATGGGCAGAGAAAACAAACTCAACACCCCTAGCCAGTATGACAGGATGTCTGTTCTTGCCATGCTTTCCCGCCATGATAAAACTTCCCCTTGAAACTGAAAACCAAACTAAATCTATTCTTCTCAGCAATGAGCAAGTAACTGCAACAAGAGTTAACTGATTGCTAAGCAGCCAGCACTGATGCCATGCCAGAACCATATAGTCTCTAAGGTCATGAACGATACTAAAACCCAGACATTGTCAATCCTATCTTCCTAGACTTCTCTGCAGCATTCATCAAGCTTGATGATGCTCCTCGTCCCTTTTTTGCTATTTTCTCTTCCTTTGTCTTTGTGGTGCTATGTGTGGTAGTTTAAATGTGAATGTATGTTCCCCATAGTCTGAGGGTGTCCTATGCCCCCCCACCCCCCGTCCCAGCCAGGTAGGGTCTCATTCTAGCCCAGGCTAACCTGGAACTCTGTAGCTCCAGTCTGACCTCAAACTCACAGCAATCCACCTACCTCTGCCTCCCAAATGCTGGAATTAAGATTAAACTGGCCATTTGAGTCTCCAGCAGTCTGCTTAAGGGTGTGCCATTGGGGGTGGATCTAAAGTTTGGCCCTATGGTGTGTTCAGAGCAATTAGGAGCTCTGGCTGTTCATGTTTGCCATGAACATGGTGTCTCTCTGTTACAAGTCTATGGAAGTGAGCCAACTTCCTCTGCCATGATGGAGTTTCCTATAGAATCTGTAAGCCTGAAATAAACCCTTTCCTCCCATGGGCTGCTTCTGGTCCGGTGTTTGTCCCAGCAATGAGAAAGTAGCTGCAACACTATGTTTGGTCTGCTCTATCTAGTCTGAGTTAATAAAGTTTGGAGTTACTCAAGGCTCTATTCTAAGGACTTGCTCCTCCATGATCTTATATCCACATGCCCACTATGAGCCCAAAAGTCACACTTCCGTATTTCCTCCTACAAAGGTCTCCTTTCAGGCCCACATCTTTTTTTTTCTTAAATATATATTTATTGTCCATAATGAGTTACATTATTCAGTGGGCAAACAATGAGTTGTTATCCCCAATTCCCCAATGCCCCCATCCCCATCCCCAATCAGCTGTATATCCTCCTCCGTGGGCCGTCTGGATCAGTCCTTATGGCAGGGGACCCTGGATAGCCTAGTACTCAACCTGGTCCTCCTGTCCCAACTGTGTTGATACTGAAGGGTGCCATGCTTCTGGATAGTCTCCCCGACCACGGCTCTTACAATCTTTCTGCCCCATCTTCCGCATAGGTCCCTGAGTCGTAGTGGATGAGTGTTAAGGCTGCTTTAAGGTTGTCAGGCCCACATCTTTATACCAATTGCTTCTTGACATCCCTTAGATCTCTCACAGGTCCTAAAACTCAGCATGCTCCAAACCATACTAATACTCTTCCCCAAACGGTGTCCCCTTCCTATCTTTATGAATGACACCTCCATTCATTCATCTGAGCAAACCAGTAACAGTGAGTCATTCATAAAATGACAATTCTACTGCTCCTCATTTCCCACACCTGGTCCATCACCAGAGCCTCCGATTCCTAGCTCTCCAACCTCTCCAGTTCTCTTCATGAACATTCTATGCACTTTCTTGGACCAGGGCAATAGCTTTACACCTGGCATGCTGTCACCTATCCTTGCTCTCTGTAATCCTTCTCTACATTGCAGCCAGAGAGACCTTCTTACAATGCGAACTGAACCATTTTAATCTCCCACTTCCAGCTGCGATGAAAACCCTCTTGGGGATGCCATTGCTCTTCCAATGCAGAGAAGAGTCCATATATGGATCATGGTCTATTGTCTATGAGTACAGAATCCACATATGGTACCATGGAGTTCCCACATCTATGACCTGGCACTTACATGTTCTCTGTCTTTCCCCCTCATTGGTTATATGCTAGCCATGGGGGACTTCCATTCTCCCAAGTGTCCTGTTTCCTCATGATGACACTATTGAGAATCTCTGAAATTCTTTTGCCGTTTACTTTCCACTGTGAACTTCCGGTTTCTGTTTAATAATCAATCATCCAGGAAACACTTCCTTGGTTAGGGCAAATGCCCCTACTACGTGGCTTCCTGTGCAATTTTGAGGTGCAATGTCCTTGGACTGATATCAGATTAATGAGAATGATGAGGGCCTCAGAACTAGCTCCTCCACTAGACCAGACAGAGGGCCTGTTTCTCTCTCCTCCCAGCTTTGTTCATGGTGCTTGAGAGGACCACGTGTGCATGTCCAACATAAATGGCCTGAGAGCTCAGTTTCTTGATGTGAGACAAGCTGGGGAGTTCTATCTCTAAAGAAACGACATCTTCTCCTTCTAAGGGAACTTGCTAGGCACTTTCAAATGGTGATCACTTCAGTCCTAACACATAGCATTTCATTGGAACTGCCCATGAAAGGACCTCATAACTCACCACTAACTATTGGACAGAGAGCAGAGGTAGAGTATGGTCAGATCCTAGGCAGCTTATCTGTCATGGTCAGGAAGAAGAGCTCAAAAGAATTAAAACCCCACTGAGCAGGAGCTACAAAGAAGCCTGGGGCAGATCTGTTGTGCTCAAACGGAGTGCTCTCAGTTGGTGGGTACAGTGTCAGCGGATGGTGGCTGCTACAAGTCAAGTCATGATGGAATCAGGGGACACACTGGCATTTCACTGGTACTTGTGTTTTAGCTCCATCTCATCAGGATTGGGGGCAAATGACTTTGTTTTAAAATATGAATTACAAGGTACTTGATAAACAGGATGAAAAAAGTAAAGCAGATATGGATGCACTATGCATGTCATCACTGAAGAAACACACGCACACATCCCACAACTGACAGTAACAGATTTATATCCACTCCACTCATTACCACCACTGAGCGATGGACGATCCTTCTGCCATTTGGACCCTCAAAGTAAATCAACTCAAAACAAAACTTCATCAATCAGATAACAAATGGATGGTGAGTGTAATCAGCATATATTTGAAGCCATTGGAAACACCGACTTCTTGTTATGTAAATAGGGAGTAAGGTATTTTAATTAAATATACTAATAGAAAGCATATTTAACAAAACACTTTAAAACATAATTATCATCTTTAAGAAAAATATGTAACCTCATTAAGAAATACTTAAATTGAGCCACAGATCTCTAACATTTTTTTTTTTGTCTTTTTCTTTCTAAGGTTTTCAAAAGACAGGGTCTTACTACAGATAGCACAGATTAACCTTGAACTCAATTCTGCTTCAGCTTCCTGAGTGCTAAGATTACAGGTGTGTGCCACCATGCCTGACTTATTAACAAAGTTCTTATGTCTAATTTTTTATATAGCAAGTTAAATCATGTAGCAAAAGTGTATTTTTTTAAAAATTGAGGCAGGATCCTATGTTAGTCCAGAATGATCTGAAATTCACTGTGTTGCCCAGGCTGGTCTGGGATCCTCCTACCTCAGCATCTCCAGTGCTGGGGCGATAAGCCACCACACCCATCCTTTGATAACTGGTTAACACCTCTCCAAAAGATAAAACAAACTCTTTCAAGAAGGATAAATAGGGCTGAGGAAATGGTTCAGAGGTTAAAGATGCTCGCCTGCAAAGCCTGCTGCCCAGGTTGGATTCCATAACCACCCACATAAAGTCAGATGTACAAAGTGGCGCATGCATTTGGAGTTCATTTGCAGCAGCAGGAGGCCCTGACGTGCAATCCTCTCATCTTTCTCTCCTGACAAGTAAATAAAACTTTAAAAGACGATTAGCAAGCATACATATAGATAGATGGATCATCATTATAGTGTCCAAGTGTGACATAAGCATGTGTCTAAAGCATCTTTAAAAGGAACTGCTATCCTTTGAAACAATCCCTTACATGTGCAGGTATTTTGCCTAATCAGAAGTTGCAGGAGGAAATGAAGGAATTTCTAATTGACTCTCAGAAAGGACTCTCAGTGAAGGAACTATGGTTAGCAGAAACTGCTTCACAAAGAATAAAAGGAAATTTGAAAACTTTAAAATACTTATTTAATGCTCCATCTCTTGGAAGTGAGGCTGGATCACTTACTCTCACTTGCTGTTGTTTGAAATGAGCAAGTTATTGGTCTGTCCTGATTGAGTTCCTAGATGTCTGTCAGAAGCACAAGAGACTTGTTGTCACCCTTGGGTGAAGGCAGAATCCTGGGAAAGAGCCCTGTGGCAGGTGCAGAAGGTCAGTGTTGCAGTTACCTTCATGCTGACAGCACAAAACACCCGACCAAAAACAGCTCATGGGAGGAAAGGATTTATTTTGCCTTATAGTCTCGAAGGGAAGCTCCATGATGGCAGGGGAAAGCATGGCATGAGCAGAGGCTGGACATCACCTCTGCCACAGCAGGTGGAAAACAGCAGCAGGAGAGTGAGCTGAGCTCTTGCAAAGGAGAGCTGGGTTATAACCCCCCTGAGCTGGTCCTCAACAACACACCTCCTCCAGCAAGGCTCCACCTCCCAAATTGCCACCATCCAAGGACACAAATATTCAGAAAACATGAGTTTATTGGGGGACATCTGATTCAAACCACCACAGTTAGTGTGTGAAAGTCCCTCTCCAGGCATGGCAGAGGCTTACCTTTCACAGAAAGTGTGCAGACAGGGCAGGACCTTGGGGTTCTTGTACCGTTCCAGGCATATACTGCAGATCAGAAACTGCTTGTCGATCTGACGCACCACAGGGCTTGGGATGCTGGCACCCTCACTGGCCATCCTAGACCACTGACATGGAGGGCCGGCTGTCCTCGACCCTGCACGCTGCTGCTGTCAGAAAAGCAAACGGAAATACACGGTTATCTGTCTGTGTGAACAGTCATTGGTTCTTTATTCTCCCTACAGATAGACGTTAATGTCAATGGCCTCAAGTGACTGGAGCCAGCTCTCACTGCTGTAGTGAACTGCCCGTTATTGGCTTTCTAAGTCAATAACATAATCATATCTTTCTCATACAGACCATATATCAAGAAGGGTGTGTTATACCAAGAGGCGTGCTTGCTGGGTGTCATGGTTTGATCCAGGTGTCCCCCACAAACAAATGAATGTGTTCTGAGTGATTGATCCCCAACTGATGGCAGTTTGGGTATTACAACCTCACTGGAGCTGTGCTGTTGGGGGTAGGCTTATGGGGTTATAAGCCAGCTTCCCCTTGCCAGTATTTGGCACACCTTCCTGCCGCTGTTTCCAGTGCTGTGGCGGAGGTGATGTCCACCCCTCTGCTCATGCCACCGTTTTCCCTGCCAAGATGGAGTCTCCTCTCGAGTCCATAAACCAAATAAACCCATTCCTCCACAAACCGCTTTTGCTTGGGTTCTTTCTGTGCAACAACTAGAAAGCTGACCACAACACTGGGTTTCAAAGTCCACCATTGGCTGAGGGGATAAATACTTATACAGCAATGTCTGTTCATGCCTTTAGCTATGACTGTATTTGGATAACTACTTATTTTATATTCACATTAAATTCAACATGTTTTCGCAATAAGTATACATGAAGGGGTTAGAATACACCACTCCCAAACATGTCCCTTGGGTGTAAGGGTTATTTTAAACTGAAGGCTTTAAGGATTGAAAAACTTTTTTCCTACTCTTACAACATGTACTTGGGGCCTGTCAATTAACTGACAAAAGACAGACTAACAGATCTTAATATCTTCTATTTTACATGCTCAAGAGCTTCATGGAAAAGAGGTGAAAACTGAAGGAGGTGATTAGACTTGAGGATTTATAGAGCATTTTAAGAACAGCAGACAAAGGGCTCTCTGTCTTTCCCCATGTGTCTGAAATGGTGATAAATTTTCCTTGTGTTAAGGAAATGTCCATTTGGAAATGTGTCCCCCTCCCACTCCTTCAGGAGGGGAAGGCTGTGTGGATCTCTGGAGCCTGGGAAGAGATGAGCCCCGCTAAACAAGCCTCATCTATCTCACTTCCCACAACTTCCTGCCCCTTGGAGTCCAACCCCTTCTTTCCTTTACCACTTTGTTCTCCACAGTTCATCACACTTTGTTAAAATGGTCTAGAAAATCCCTAATCACCGCCCAGTTTTCACCTCTTTTCTATGAAGCTACTAACCATGTAAAATTAAAAATATTCACATGTTGGCAGGGAAGATGGCTCAGTGGTTAAAGGCACTTGCTTGCAAAGCCTGCCAGCCTGGGTTCAACTCCCCAGGACCCACGTAAAATCAGATGCACAGAGAATTGCCATACATCTGGAGTTCATATGCAAGAGGCTCTGGTGTGCTCATTCTCTTTCTCCCTCCCTTTCTCTCTCCACAAATAAATAGATAAAAATAAAATTAAGCAAAATCTCCACATCAATACAAGCTGTGCATCTCTTTCACCCCCTCTTGTTAGTCTCTTAGCAGTTTAAGTCATCGACCCCAGGTACATAAGAGACTAGGAGAAAAGTTTTCTGATTCCTATATATTACTATAGGTGGTGATCATTAGATGATTAACTTTAAAACTTCATTTATGATTCAGAGCCATGCCTGGATTTCCAGCAGCTGTTGGAAGAAGGATCAGGAGGAGTTCAAGGCCAGCCTCAACTCCATAGTGAGTTCAAAGTCAGCTTGGGCTACATGAGACCCTGTCTCAGATACACAAAAGAATAAAAAATTGCAAAACAAAACAAAACAACAACAACAACAACAACAAAAATCCCAAACCCGTTATATGTAGTTCATGAGTATTTTCTTCAAAATTAGTGTTTGTATCATGGAGCAGGGACAAAGGCTAACGGTTCCTGCAGGTTTTACAGAATATCCACTCAGATGACACTGGCTGGGGAAATAGCTCAACTGGTAAAATATGTGCCTTATTAGCACGAGGACCTTAGTTCAATCCTCGGTACCCACATAAATGCCAGGCATGGTGGTACACATTCATAATCCCACAGTGCTGGGGAGGCTGGGCATATCCCTGGGCTCGCTGGCCAGCCACGGTAGCCTACTTGGCAACCTCCAGGTCAATGAGAGACCCTGTCTCAATAAGGTGGCTAGCCCTTCCTCTGTCCACACACTTGCACACATGTACATGATCACCCCTCCCCCCAAAAACCACACAGAAATATACACTGAGCTCTGTGCACTTGGAGAGCCAAGAGAAGAGAATTCAGAGGAAGTCTCCATATGGGAGGGATGGTTTCAGAAAAGAAAGGGAAGGGGGCTACAGAGAAGAGAGCCGAGCACCCACCAGAACACAAGGGAGCAAAAACTTTCAAAGACCAGCTCCAGCTGTCACCTTTTAAAGTTACAATGAGCAACTCCATCCATCACCTTTAAAAAAATCTTTATTTATTTATTTGCAAGCAGAGATAGAGAGATGAGAGAGACACAGAGAATGGGTCCGCCAGGGTCTCCAGCTGCTGCAAATGAACTCCAGGTACATGTGCCACTTTGTGCATCTGGCTTTGTGTGGGTACTGGGGAATCAAACCCAGGTCAGAATCAAACCCAAGCCAGTACCTTAACCACTGAGTCATCTCTCCAGCCCTGTTCATCACCTTTTCAAGAGCTTCTGGCTCTTAGCCCAAGGAGGTTAACTCAAAGATGAACCGAAACTCACTTCTCAAATGTTTAAGTATTTAAAATATAGGATGTCCACAGCCTTCTCATTCCCAAGGGAAATACTCTGCCCCCAAAAGATAGGGGCTGTGGAGATAGATGGTTCTGTGGTTAAAGGCGCTCACTTGTAGTGCCTGTGGGCCTGGGTTCAATTTCCCAGGATCCATGGAGAACCAGATTCACAAAGTAGAGCATGTGTCTGGAGTTCCTTTCTAAGAGGTCCCCATACACCCATACCTTCTCACTCTCTCTCTCTCTCTCTCTTAAATAAGTAAATAAAAGTTTAAAAACAAGGTAGAAAGAGAAGATGGAACAAAGGAAGGAAGGTTAGGAAAAGATGAGAGAGGGTTGGAGAAACAGCTCAGCAGTTAGAGGCTTGCTTGAAAAGCCTGAAGGTCCAGGTTCAATTCTCTAGTACCCACATCAGGAAAGACACACAAAGTGGAGCATGTGTCTAGACTTTGTTTGCAGTGGCAGGAGGCCTTGGCTCAGCCATTCTCTCTCTCTCTCTCTCTCTCTCTCTCTCTCTCTCTCTCTCTCTCTCTCTCCGTGCAAATAAGTATATAAAATATTTTTTAAAAAGAAAGAAGAGCCTCTCTTTTTCTCTCTTCTCTCTCCTCTCTCTTTCTCTCTTCTCTTTCTCTTTCCTCTCTCTTTATCTCTCCACTCTCTCTCTTTCTCTCTCTTCAAAAAAAATAAAATTACAAAAAAGAAAAAAAGCCTAATTTTCCATATAGTAGAAATTAATATATTATTCTATATATAAAACAATAATAAAACAACATACAAACACACTCACACAGACTTAATTAAGAACTTTGCCAGAATGAAAAGTCAAGAGTGTATGTTTGAAACTCCATGGCCTTTTCATTCCCTAAATTATCTCATCACCCTGACTTGTGTTCTAAGGATGGACTCCGGAAGCTTGATTTATTTATATAATGGCATTTGAACTTGACCTATGGCCTGTGTCTGAAGCTGGCAAATACACGATCATTATAGCATCAACAATTCCATACTTTCTATAGGAACCACTCTTCTCCAAATACAAAAGACAGTTCTTACACCTTATCGAATCATTAATTTTTTTCAGAAGCATTACATCTTTTATTAAGAAAATCTGTCCAGATCTATTTGAGTATAACGACATACATGACACCCAGTTTCTAACTCTACACTCTCTAGATAAGTGACTGATGAACAGAACCTTGGGAAGCACCTGCTGGCTAATAAAGTCACCTTCAGCCAGAGCTCACTGCATAGTGAAGCAGTGTAGGTGTGAATATCTAATTAGCCAACATTGTCTGCTAGAGGTTTCTCTAAAGGAGCTGGAGAAAGATATTGAATGATGGGGTTCAATGTGGCTCATCTCTCAGGAGCTCAACACAGCATACTATCCAGCTTTTAACCACATCCTTGTGACATCAGAAAGGGAAGGAATGGATTTATCTATTTAAAGGTAAAGAACCCAAAGCTGAGAGTTTAAATGACATGTCCAAGGTCATACAGTGAAATCAGTGGAACAGAAAGCTTAGATTTCAACTGAGAAGTCGATGATACCTAATCTTTCACATGTGTAATGCTTCACGGGTATGTGTCACAAGAATGATAACACTTCACCAGCACTAAAATTTGCATGGCAGAAGATTGGCACAGCTACCCAAAACTCATGAAGTATTCTTTTTAAAAATCATAGTGGCTGTAGATGGGATTCAGTGACAGCCCATACCTCCCATGAAGCCCCACCTCACAGAAAAGAAAGCCAAAGAAAAGAAAGGAAGGAAGGAGGAAGGAGGGAAGGAGCAAAAGAAAGAAAGAAGAAAGGAGAAAGGGATGGAAGGAAGAAGGGAGGAGAAAGAAAGAATGAAAAAGGAAGGAAAGGAAGAGAAGAATGATATCTAATTTTAGTTAAAATCAACTAAAGCTGGGCATGGTGCCAGTACTTGGGAGGCAAAAGCAGGAGGATTGCTGTGAGTTTGAGGCCAGCCTTGACTACACAGTGAATTCCAAGTCAGGCTGAGCTAGAGTGAGACCCTATCTCGAAGAAACTAAAATTTAAAAAATCATTTAAGTAATTTCTTTTCAGCAGCTTGATATATTTTCCTGTTCTCCTATGCCTGACCATGTTGGAAGAAAGAGAAAAAAAAGCAGAGAGAAATCATATTTGATTTTTACCTTTTTTAGCTTTTAACTTTGGATTTGGGGTAAGGAAAACATTTGTTTTAATCAAATGATAAGAGTTGACTAAATGGAATTTCCTAAGCCAACATTTTTATGCTCTGAAAGCTTTAAAAAAACCTCATCTGAATTTTATGGTAATTATTGTGTGGGTGAGAGCAAGTCTTTATTAGTATTGTTCATTTACATGGCAAATTAATTATGCCTACTCATTAACACTAATTTAAAATCATGACACCATCACAGATCTGTCACAAGTGACCTGTAGAAGACGTCTGGATTTGTCAAACTCCTACAATCAACAGAAAGACGCCCAGCTTTGCAAGAATGCTTCCCGGAATACGACTGGACACCCACAAAGGGACAGCATTTCACTGCTCCTAAGGGGCGCCGGGCTCAGAAGAACATGTGCCAATAAGCACAGCTCGACAGAGAGGTGCTGTGGTGGTCAGCACAGGCAGGGAAACAGTCAAAATGAATACCCAGCTGCCTCTCCTCGGGGATCCCCCAACCTCCCCATCTAGCTACCCGAAGAGGGACAGAAATCAGTTCAGAGTAATGGAGGAGGGAGTGCAGGGACAGAGCTGATCTCCTACAGATGAGTAGTACCAATGTCCAAGAAACTGCCTTTGACCTTGTTCTGGGGAGCTCAGCTCAGCCCCATTGACAAAATCTGGCTGTGCAGACAGATGGCCTTTTCCTTGTTGGAATCTAACAGAGACAAAGAGGTTGAAGGAGAAAAGCCTTTTTATTCCCACCCTTTGAGATAGAGTCGCTGGCCTGGAACTCACAATCTCTCTGCCTTCACCTCCCAAGTGCCCTCACACTTGGCCCAGGGTCATTTTAAATGCCATGAAGGTAACCAGCCTGAAGAGCTTTGGCGTGGAGCCAGATTGAGGTTCCCCGTGGCTTAGCACCACGAGAGCACCAGTGGTGTTTCCCAAGGCACTGGCTCCCTCTGCTTTGCTTAGCAGGGCCTGGCCTATCTTGCTAGCCCCTGGTTTTGCCCTTTTATTCCATGAAATTTTTCTCTTATGGATTTCATATTTGTGCAACCCCCCCCCAATCCATCTGTTGTAATGGCACCTGCAGATTAGGTCCTGAGGAGGGGAGGAGAGGGCTGTTCCTGACTCCATTATCCTGCGCTGACTTCTACTGGTGATGTGGGTACCAAGAGCCTTGATGCTACACATACCTAGATGGTGCCAAGGCAGGTGTGGTGGCACATGCCTTTAATCCTAGCACTGAGGCTGAGGTAGGATTGCTCTGAGTTCAAGGCCAGCCTGAGCTACAGAGTGAGTTCCAGGTTAGCCTGGGCTACAGTGAGAACCTGCCTCAAGAAAGAAAGAAAGAAAGAAAGAAAGAAAGAAGGAAGGAAGGAAGGAAGGAAGGAAGGAAGGAAAGAAAGAAAGAAAGAAAGAAAGAAAGAAAGAAAGAAAGAAAGAAAGAAAGAAAGAAAGAAAAGATAAAATCAAATACCTAGATGGGAAAGGAGACCAGCCTAGAACAGAAGAACTGATCACTTTTTAATCAGAAGCTCTGATTAAAGGCTGTGGCCTGTTTCCTGAGTACTCTGCATGGCCTATTCTGAGCCAGGGCCGGTTTCTCACTATGAATTTGGCACAAGCGAAAGCTCTCTCTCCACGTGAGGATACAACGAGGAAAAGGCCATCTGTCTGCACAGCCAGAGGAGGGCCCTTAGCAGAACTTGGCACCTTGATCTTGAACTTCTTCCCACTTTTAGAACTGTGAGAAATAATTATTTAAAGCTACTCAGTCTATGGTACTTTTTGTTAACCCAAAGAACTGACTAAAAACATTTTCTAGAACAATGTTCATTTGTTGGCCCTACACAGGGTCTTTCCATCTTGCAGGGCCATTTAAGGTTTATGAGGACAGGGAGGTGTGTCTGATTGCCCACTACAATTGTCCCAGCACCTAGAACTCTATGTGCCTGGTCCTTAGTAGTCATTAATTCATTTTAAAAATAATAAACTTATTGAAAACTATTAGGCGGCAAGCTCTCAAGACAAATGCAGAGAATCAGGACCTTGGTCGCCTCTAGGTACAGAGCGAGAGACCTCCACTAATGGATTTCCTCATGGACAAGGCACACCATGGAAATGATTTCAGCATGGTGGCAGAAACGAAGAGCATCTGTTGCATTGGGATAAAGCATGCTTGTTGCAAATGCTTAGCATCACTGATATCAGACATGCCTGCCTCCCCATGAGACAGTCTAATACCTAACAACATGACAGCTTCCAGAGAGTAAATATTAGTGACATATTTTAACATGTTCTCAAATGCAAGGAAAGAACTGGAAAACTACTGGGGACACATATGCATGGCAATAAACAGTCTACCAGTTGGCACAGAAGTGCCTCATTAAGAGGCCTTTGCCAACTAAACACAGCATGTTGTGGGAAAAGCCATGCAGCAAACAGGAAACAAAATCCTTGCACAGAAGAATCCCACCCAGCATTCTCCCCTCACACCAGCCCTCGTGTTTTTCCTGGCTGACTTACTTGCTCAAAGCTTTTCCAATGTGGTGGGAAAGACCATCAAATGGAAAAGAACTTGATAAAGGAGACAAAATGAAGGGACACGCCTATGTCCACAGGTCCAAGATTCAAACCGTATTTCCCCACCCCAAATCATACCATTTAGATGAGGAAAGTAGTTAAACTCTTGGTTGCTGACACCAGCAGAAGGAAGAGAAGGAAAGGAGGGTGGAAGAGAAAAACTGGAAGGGGAGGAAGCAGGCTCAGACTGGTCTAGGGAGTGTGGCTGGGAAACAGGCCAGGGGCCCTCTGAAAAACTAAAATCAGAACATGGGATTTGTGGGTAAATTTGACAAAATTGATCATACATCATCCTGAGGGTATGTAGTTCCATTAAAAATATTATTTATTTATTTGAGGGAGAGAGAGAAAAAGAGAGTGAGTATGGGCATGCCAGGGCCTCTTGCCACTATAAACAAGCCACAGATGGCAGGCGCCACATTGTGCATCCATCTTTATGTGAGTACTAGGGAAGCGAACTCAGGCCATCAGGCTTTAAGGATTTACAAGCAAGCACCTTTAACCACTGAGCCATCTCTCAGGGTTTCACTATGTAGCCCAGGCTGGCTTCAAATTCATAATTCTCCTGCCTCAGCCTCCTAAGTGCTGGGGTTATAGGTGTGTGCCACTATGCCAGCTTCAATTCTGTTTCTGTAATCTATTTTATGGTACTTATGGGTCACTGCTTCTCTCTGTGCTGTTCCGAGAATTTATTTATTAATATGCTTACATTTTCAGTGGTTCTTGGGCCAATGACTGTGGCGAGAACAGGCCAAAAAATCAGCTTCTCTAGCAAATAAAAAACCTTCTGCTACATTTATGGACAGGGAATCATAAACCACCAGGATGTTCTGTACCTCACAATATGTCACCTTTTACCATTGAGGACAGGGAGCCACCTGCAGCTCAAGGCACACATTAAAAAAAGAAAGAAAGAAAGCACAATTTACAAGGTGAGTGTTTTCAGTTATTTGAAGTGATGAGCCCATTCTTGTTCACCTGTAATTGAACTTGCACTGTTACTAAGGACTCAACTAGAAGAAAGAGGCCACTCCAGCGAAGTGAAAACAGGGTGACCCACTTCCAGTTAAATCGAGCCTGATCCCGTTTTGTAAGTTAGAAGACTAGATAGATGCAGTTCTCTCCAGGGAGCACCTGTGGGGGAGGAAAGGGGGGACACATGTGCTAATAAAGATCTCCAGGCAAGGGTGTGTCCAGTCTCCCCAAGGCTCTGCTTCTATTTTTCGATTTCTAGGGTCAGATGTATAACAGCTTCCCTAGGTGTATGGGCTTCTCCATAGGTTAGTTGATTTTTAAGCTAAGCTTTCACCTTTTTATAGAGAGAAGGCAAAGAGTCACCAAGCATAGCTCTGAGTGTGTGTGATGGGGTGTTAAGTGGTCCAGCTCACTGACGTTCACTTGTGATAGATACCCTGGGACAATCAGGAAGAGTGGGGTCTCTTCTCCCTGCATCCATCCTAATGCCATGGCTCCCCCTTGCTTCCCTTGGGGACTGCACAAAGAGGCTGAATATTCTGGAACCAGAAGCCAGGCAGGGAGCAGCCACGTGGCTAAGCAGTGGAGATGAGCTCTGGGGGTTGGGAGAGGAGAAATGCATCTCACACCAGAACTGCAAAAACAGCAACAAAACCAGGAAGGCCCCTACCCTTAGCCTTTGGTATATGGGAAGCACAGGATTTTTCTGTTCTTGGTTAGATTAGGTGCTTCCTTCAATTAGTAGGTTTTCAAGCAAAATACTGAATTACATGCCTGGCTCTTTTTCTTGCCCCTCTCACTTTCAGGTTTAATCTAAGGCTTCATTCCTAGGGGGAGCCTGACTCACTGAATTCACACAGCCTGCACAATAGAAAGAATCAGAAAACCCTAAGAGCCACATCACAGAGCAAATTGTCTTCTGATATTAAAGCCCTTGTGTGATTAAGAAAGGGACACACAGGGTCTCAGAGGAAAAAAAAATTAAATGTCATTGCAAACGTGTGCAAGTTATCATTTTGCTATACTTTAGAAGTCATTCACATAATTTTTTTGAAGAAAAAACAAAACTATGATAGGGGTTGGGTGTGTAGTTCAATGGTAAAAGTGTGTGTCTGGCAAGCACGTGGCCCTCATTGGAGCCCCAACAACGAAGAGAGGAGAGAGGAGGGGGGATTTAGCAGCAATTTTTAAAATTTGAAAGCATTTTTCTTTTATATGTCTTAATAATACAAATATTTGGTTATAGTATGTCTTCTCAGAAACATAATGAAAAGAGGCACGAGTCTTAAAAATTAAGCTTTAGTAAAATTTTCAAAAATTGCTGTTTAGGATTTCTTAATCTTTAGGTATCCTATACATTTATAGTATACATCCTATACTATACATTTTTAAAATTCTCAGGTTTGTCATCACTGTGGTCAAATATGTAGATTTTATTTTCCTTTTTTTTTTAAATGTGTGGGTTAAATATACTGCTTCATCTATCCTGAAACAGCACATCCTGTCAGAATATATATATTTTAACATTCATCTTGTAACCTTTGCAATGTCTTTCTATGAGAAAATTGGAAAGCGCTCCTGAGAGGCTCAGGGATGGCCTCTCTTCAGAGTGGCTTTCTGAAGCCACAGCCCAGCCAGCAAGCGACCTGAAACTTCTCATTGTGCCTGTGGCTGGCTGGGGAGTGGCCTGCATGATTTAACATGACAGTGGGTCAGAACAGTGTCCCCAAAGCATATGTCCCCCCCCCCCAGAAAAAAGGGGAACAAGGCCTCTGAAAACAAATTCACACAAGTCCAAAATCCTACTACTACCTAAGAAATCAATTTTCAAAATCTGAGTACACAGATGGATCTCCTTACATACTGTTGGGTTTTCAGTCTCTAACAATCTATTCCTAGGAATGAAACTGCTGAAATATGACCTAAGCCAAGAAATGAACTGATAATTTTTTAAATGTCTCATCTGTGTCTATATCTTGAGAGCCATGACATTAAACCCATGTTTTCTTCGGACAAAAATACTTTTATGTTTTGGTTCCAGAATCCATTTATTAAACGTGCAACTTTTAGTTGGAAATAAATGGGCTTCCGGCTTGCTCGCCTGTCACTTTAACTAAAGACTGACAGGGTGGGGCATTCTTAGAAAAAAAAAAAAAAAGCTCTGACACAAAGATTAACCATGATTTAAGGAAGCACAGATCTCAGATCAACCCAAGGATTTTTCTTTCCACCCTCTGTGCAGTGTTACCATTGAGCTCCACCCAGATTTGATTGTACCTCTAAGGCAGAGAACAACTGTCAGCATGAAATTATCTGATGTTTATTCTTTTGCTGGTCATCAATGGTATCCAGAACTCCGAGGGTTGAGGGTCGAGTCATGCATTATGAATGAATGGGTTTCCAATGGTAACCGGGAGCCAGAGAACTCAACCCCAGGGTTCTCTGAACAGAGGACAGGGTGGGGGAAGGGAGGGATCCCACATTCTCCTCCACCCTGGAGTAGCCAGGAAAAAAAAATCCTACAAATTCAATACTTCATCCCAACAGAAAGATGCAGGGAAACAGTTCTATTTAAAACGAGCCAAGACAACATTCAAATAAAGACGGTCAAAGGAAAAACCTAGCCAGTCCACAATAGAACTTGGTAAGAAATCTTCCATACTTGTTCATTTAATGCTTTTGTTTAAGCAGAGGGGTCAGCCCCTGTGTTGTAGTTAAAGACCATGCAGCATCCCCACAGGAGAGGGAGGGAGGGAGGGAGAAAGAGAGGCATAAGAGGATATTTAGGACCTACCCATCTCTGCAGACAGACAGACTTGTCAACGAGGCCAAGCATTACATCCCCTTCCAGCCAGACGCGGCCATCCCCAAAGAGAACAATGCAAGCCCTGCTAGCAGCTCAAGTTTGCAAGCCCCATGCAAAGAGACGGTTAAATTCCCTACCATGCAGCGAGGCCATCGTCAGCAGCAGCAGCCCAGCATGTCTTCTGCTCTAAGAAGTGAGGTGCAGCTGACACAGAACACAGGAAAGGGGGGTGGGGAGGAGGATGGAGGCGAGGAGAGGAAGATTCGGGGAAGTCTGCAGGGATGTTTTCTGGGTCATGAACAAGTGGAAGACCCCCTTCGGCATCCAGACCAATCAATCTTTCTCTCACAAGCCATCTTTTGCTCAGCGGCTGCTGAAAAGACTGCAGCAAGCCAGGCTGCAGCAAGGGATGCTGGGATAGGGATGCAGCAGCGAGCCACAAGGAGATTCGCGGGTGGTTGGCTTGCCTCTCTGAGTCAGCAGTCAGCTGCTCGCTTGCAGGGCCACCAGGCTCCATCCCCAGAGGAAACTGCAGGATTAACCCCAGGATGGGCGAGAAGAAGCGAGCCAGCCTCCTGTGCAATCTGGTACCCAAGCAGTTAGGACTCCGAAAGCTGTGCTCACAGCACCTGCCCAAGGGGATGCAGGAAGAAAACGAAGAGCCCGGCACCTGCACACGACCAGATCAGGTTTGCAGGAGTGTTTTGGGTGAATGTGATATCCCACACTTTCATCAGTTAATACAAGTAAAACAAAAATCTATTCCTTTAGGCGGTTCAGGGAGCCTGAGACACAAATACAAATTTAAAATAACTACAAAAGCTGTCTGGTTCTACAGATCTCTACTACCTACCCCGCCCCCGTTATCCATCCACCAAAGAATCTATGGAACACAGTTCTACCTAGCTGAATAATGGAAAAGGTATTTTTCTGCTTTTTTAAAAATAAGTTATAATCATTCGGCAGTGAGGGGACCAGCAGACGGCACATTTATTTGATGAAGTCCTATTCTGTTCCTTTTCTAATGAAGATTTCAGCTAAAGCTTGAGAAACTTGGTAACTTTGCATACACATGTGACTTTACTTCCACCTAGTCATTAAGTGCATTCCAAAGTGGTAGTAGAAAATAACCAACAAGTGTCTATATAAAACTGCTCAGGCCCCTCACATACAAGCAGTACTTTGTATATATATATATATATATATATATATATATATATATATATATATATATATATATATATATATAACCTTACATGTCAGATTAGTATCCATACTCATTCCCTTCTCTATTATATGGAGGCAAAAAAAAAAGTATTACAGGCTATTTGTTAGTTAAGAATTAACTTCAAAGTGAATGCTGATAGTTTTCATTGTGTGTTTGATGGCATTAATTCTTTCCTTGCTTTGCGCCCCTGAAGAGGTCTCAGCTTCAGAAACCAGTGACAGGTGGTTACTTTGGCTGGTAGCGGTGGGATGGAGAGTCCCACAGGGAATTCAGTAACATTAACAGGTTCCTGGAAATGCACAGACATGCCAATTTGGACATGCATTTTAGGAGGGGCACAGTTCTCAGGCAAGGTTAACCCTATAGGGTTTTGTTAATTTCTTTTTTAAGCAGCTTCATTGAAATAGAATTCACTTACTTTACTTACCCCCATTTAAATACTATACATACATAATACACATACCCCACTTAAAGTGTATGCTTCAGAGGGGTGTGATGGTTCCCAGTCATAACTCCATCACTCAGGAGGTTGAAGGATTGCCACAAGTTTGAGGCCAGCTGTGGACTACATAATGAGTTATAGGCCAGCCTGATCTATAAATCAAGACCTTACCTCAAGATCAATATCACTACTGCTAATACTACCAGTAATGATAAAATAAACACATCAATACCTTTTAGTATATTCACAGATTTGGGCAACTATTGTCAAGGTCAACTTTAGACCATTTGTACTACCTCAAAACCAAACAAAATCTTATGCCCTTTAGCTTCTACCCCTGCCATCCATCCCCCATAGCCCTAAACAATTGCTCATCTATTTTCTGTCTGCAGGTATCTACTTCTAAACACATGGACTTCTCAGTTCTAGACTGAGACATGAATACAATCATGTGAAATTTGGTGGCATGTGCCTGGCTTTTTTCACTTAGCACGTTTTCAAAGTCCATGTTGTAGGGGGCTGGAGAGACGGCTCAGCAGTTAAGGCACTTGCCTGCAAAGTCCATGTTGTAGCATGTGTCAGTATCCATTCCCTTTTATGGTCAAGCACTGTCCTAAGCGTATCCATTGAGAACATTGAAATTACCCATTCTTGTTAGTTGATGCACATTAGGGCCATTTCTGCTTTTTGATTGCAGAGACTAAGAGCCAGCTCCCTAAACTACAAGCAGGCTAAGCCATGCCCAAGTTGACAAGGTTTTCTTCCTAGGACTGGCTGTCACAGGGGTGTCTGACCCGCTACGGCAGGAAGGACGTCCTGATTTCTTCTCATTCTGCTACCCAGCCCATCCCAACCAGTCATTGAATGCTGACCCCCCTCCCCCGCCAAGGAACATCACTTCTCCTGACCTCTCTCCTTTCTTCCTCCACCCAACCTGAATATGTAGGAAGTCTCTGTTCTCAGAAGATGATGGAGAAATGGGGGGAGGGGTCCTTTGGTCTTCTTGTTGGGCTTATAGTCAAAGAAGGTGCACTCAATCACTCATTTCAGTGAATACTTAATGTCTACTGTGTTCCAAGAAGAGTTGGCATTAAAGACACAGAAAAAAGTGTAACAGATTCTGAGCCCTTAGAAAAGTCATAGTCATGTTGTCTCATGCCTATAATCCCAGGACTCAGGAAGCTGAGGTAGGAGGATCAGTGTTGAGTTCAAGGCCAGCCTGGGCTACACAGTGAGTTCCAGGCCAGTCTGGGCTCCAGTGAAACCCAGACTGACCCCCAAAACATTGGAGGCTATTGCCAAGGCTTTTGGTTGCCTACCAAAACTAGATGGTAAGACCCTGTTGCCAAAGATGCCAGGTACTTGGGCAGGAGAACACTGAGAAAACAAGCTGGAGCTGACCTCAAAGACTCACTAGCTGTCATGATGCTGGAAAGAGCTGTGCAGCTTGGGGAGAGGTGGGAGGAGCCATCAATGGTCTTAATCAGCAGTGGACCCTGCAAGCTGTACAGCTAGCCAGCCTGGCCAAATGTGCCAACTGATACAGTGTTGACATGACAGTTAGGAAGGAGATAACTGCTCTGATTGGATCTGAGGCCCACTCCACAGGAGGGAATTCCTACATGGTATTGGAAACCCACTGAAAAGCCTGTTTCTGGGGAGATCATAAGCCCTGGGGGGACACTATTACTGTTGTCTGGCTATGGATTATTATGCTCACCCGACTGCCCTCTCTAAATATTTATGTTTCTGCACATATATGAGTGCTAATCTCGCGTTTGGTTCGAGAAGCTTCTTTTTCAGATGACAGTGACACTGGGGAGACTCAAAACTCACCAAAATGCTGAGAAGAAGTGACAGTGGAGTGTTCAGCATTAAATGAGACATCTCTATCACACTCTCCAAGGCTCTTCCTCTCTTACCTCCTCTCCCTGCTCAAATCCTTCCACACGTCAGGCCTCAGCAAAGCCACCACCCACATTAGAAAGAAGGGTTCTCTTATTCTTCCTCCACCCCCCCAGACCCTCCCACCCCCAGGCTGCACGGAGAGTCCCTCCTGTGAGTCTCATAACATTCTTGGTTAAAACTGTGGGATGTTCCATCTTTTAGCTCTTACTCCCCAGTCTCCAGTACAATGCTTGTCACATAACAGACGTCCAATAAACAGATGCAAGATGGCAAAAGTCCTCCTACAAAGGACACAAAAGTGAAAAGTGATTGGACCAGAGACCATTAGGAAGTGGTAATTCTTCACATCTCTGGTAGTTTGTAAGTTACAAGCTGCTCCATGGTTTTCAAGGCAAACCTAGGATAGGTAGAGCAGGTATTACCATGATGCTAGTGGAAACTAAAGTTTAGAAAGATCAAGAGCCCATGGGAGGGAGGAGAATACATTATAAAAGTAGGAATGAGCTACGCTAGAATGCCTCTGTAGCATGGGCAAGAGCAGGGACAGTAGCCAGGCAATTCTAAGCTCAATGGTAGAGCTCATGACTGGCATGTGAAAGTTCATTGGCTTATTCCTCAACACCACAGTGAATAAATAAAAATTTGGGGGAAAAAGGACATGGAAAAAGGTCCAAGATGGCCCAAAAGTGCTGGGATAATGTGGATGGAGGTGGATCAGCTTGAGAAGTAATGAAGTCAATGCCAGTTCAAGAACTCGTGCTAGAACTGGCCTGGCCTCGGGCTTACAATAAAGTGCTATACATGTCACAATGGCTATGTGCCAGGAAGTACATTAGGCACTGATGACAGAAAAATAAATGACAGGAATAGAACTTGTCAAAATCACCCCTGGGGAAAGGGCTCCCTGCCTGCAGCTCACAGTCACGTGGTGGTTTGGATCTCAGGGGTGAGGACAGCTCTTTACTGTCTGCCAGTGTTTGAGACAAAGGGGACCTCACTCTAAGAAGACCCGGATTGAGCACCCCAAACTTTCTGCCCAGTATTGCAGTCTCTCTCAAGACTACCCATGTTTCCCGGGGTGCTTCCCCATCTGAAGATATTTCTAGTTGGATGGAGTCTGCCCAGCAGAGAAAATCAAGGCTTTCTTCACTCCACACCTGTTCTTCCATTAATGACCTCTGAATTCATGATACCTTTTCTGGCACTTTTCCCGTCTTGACTTGTTGTATTGAACAGACAACAAAAATTTGAATCCACTAAACTCTCCAAAAAGGAATTTCCAGGCTGGGAAGATGGCTCTGAAGTTAAAGGCGCTTGCTTGCAAAGCAACCCTGTTCAGGTTTGATTCTCCAATATCTACATAAAGCCAGGTGGAGCATGAATCTAGAGTTTGTTTGCAGTGGCAAGAGGTCCTGGCACACTCATATTCATTCTCTCACTCAAATGAATAAATAGTTTTTTAAAAAAGAATTCCCAATAATCTGGCACAATTTATTGTTACGAATGCAGATGTTTAAACCATCACACTGTAATCCTCTAGCATTGTGATTGATATTAAGCTCCTTAGTCTATACTTAGTGGGTTTCATCATTTTATTTTCTTAATGGAAAAGTGTATTTCCCATCTCAGCCATTAGGAATCTCTCCCTTCCCCTAAGTCAGGGTCTGTGGCTTGGGAATCTTCACTACGTTAACTCAGGAGGTTGGAATGTGATTTGTGGAAGATTTGTTTACAGCAACTGAATTTGCCCTTATATTATTTTCACCTATTATATGTGCTCCCTACTTAGGGCTGCTGGACCAAAGTACTTGAAAATGGCATAGCTTAAGATAATAGAAATTGATTCTTTACAGTTCTGCGAAGTCCAAAGCCAAGGTGTCCATAGGACCAGGCTCCTGATGAAGGCTTAAGGGAGGTTCCTTCCTCCCCTCTTCAACTCTGACGCCCACAGGCCATCCCTATCTCTCTGCCCATTCTAACATGACCCTGATCTTTCTGTAGGTCTCTGTATCATCACATGGCACTTTCCTCCCTGTGTCTCTGTTTTTCCCTGGTTTTTTTTTCATGTTTTTCTTAGGATATCAGTCACAGTGGATGAGGACCCCCTGGAGTATTCCTCGTTTTGACTTAACTTGATTATACCTGCAAAGACCCCACTTCCAAATAGGCTAGCAAGGCTTAGGACTTCAGTATATCTTTTGAGGAACACAACTCAACTTATAACACCTACCTTGGGTAAAGGTTACTATGAGACTTGGGTTGACAGCCATCTGGGTTTTCCACAGCTCTGTGCCTTTGCAATAGTAGAAATAAACTGATCCGGGAGTATTTTATCTGCCTTATTTATAGTGTGTGCCAGGGACGTAAAGACTGGCAGGAGAAGTAACTATGAGTTCTGTGGGTCAAGGTGACCCCTGTTCACATCGGCTCTCCTCCCTGAGCACCTCATTGGAGGTGAACATACAGGTTCCCCCAAATTGCCTAGCCTTCCTTATTCTTTTGTCTTCCTGAGACTATACCCAAAGCGAAAGCAAGCAAACAAAATGCTCTTTTGTTCTGCCATTGTTTGGCCTGGGTATTTCAGAGTTGAATGTCTCCCTAGTACTCCTGTAGGGGCATCTTCCCCTGTGGGTTCCAACGCAGATGCTGACGTGCACATCGGAAGCGCCTGCTGCTTTTCTAGATGGCTTTGGCTTCATTTTAACAATTAAATTCAGGGTGGGGCTGGAGAGATGGCTCAGAGGTCAAGGTGCTTGCCTGCAAAGCCTAAAGATCCGGCTTTGGTTCCCCAGTACCCATGTAAAGTCAGATGCACAAAGTGGTGCATGAGCCTGGAGTTCGTTTGCAGAGGCTGGATTCATTCATTCATTCATTCTCTCTCTCCTCTTCCCTAGCCAATAAATAAAAATATTTAAATTCAAGGTTTTGCCAAGTTCCTGCTTGACAGGTGCCAGGGCTGGAACCCAGGGCCTTGTGCCTGGTAAGACAAGCATTTTCCCACCGAGGGCTGGGATCTGGAGTCTGGAGTCAGCCTGGCCCCAGGCCAGCGTGCTGACTCCTCCCAGGCGGGCGAGAGGAGCCCCAGCTGCAAGAGCAGCGATGGGCGATTGAGTGGGTGCGCGGCTCCTAATGCCTGGCTCCCTTTCCTTGTCTCCTCGCTCCCTGTTTCATACCAGGGAGGGCTTAGAGGGAACTTCGCACACGGTCCTCTGTGCAAGGAACCCCGCCTCTAGGATTCCCACGCATGCACCTTCTCAGGCCAGGATGCCGGAGCCCCAGAGCATCCCGGCCCCGCCCCCGTCTCCATGGAAACAGGCCCCGCCCCCAGGGAGAGGGAGGAGGGGAGGCCGCCCAGCACCACTAAAGCCAGCCACCCGTGCAGTGATGGCTCTGCTGGTAGCGTCTCTTTCTTTCCTCTCTGTAGATCTCCCTTCCTAACCTCATCCCTCACCAGACATCTGTTCAGAGAACTGCTTGAGGTGGGGGTGATGTGTGTTGAGGGCGGGGAGACAGGGCTGCAGGGACTCCATCCTCAGCGCCTGGCACGCCCCTCCAGCCACGTGGGTCCTCTAAGCTGCAGGGGCTGTGGAATTCAGGGGTGACTTTCTGCAGGGAGCAAGCCTGAGTTTACTGAGGACCTTTACTGCGAGGGTCCCTAGGCAGGGGGAGATAAGATGAGGACCCAGGACCACAGGTCATCAGGAAACAGGATTTTTCTGAAAGTCTATGGGACATCAAGCCTCAGGGTCGGGGGCACTCATCCCAAAGTTAACATCCAATTGTGAATGTCAGCATGTGGCTGGAAGGGTTCCGATTTGCCCTGCAGTAAATTCCTTTATTGGGGGGATGAGTTCCAAGATCCCTGTGGATCCCAGAGACTGGATTGCATTGCAACTTGGATACACATTTTCCTATACATACATACATACATACATGCATGCCTATGACAAAGTCTCACTTATAAAATGAGAAACAGTAAGAGATTAATACCAGTAACAAAATAGAAAACCATACAATAGACTTAATAAAAATAATCTTATTGTACTTTTATCTTTTTACTTAAAAGAAACACTTCACATCAACTTCTTTTTTAGGTTTAATTTTTTAAAATTTGTATTTACTTATTTATTAACAGTTTATACTTTTATTCCCTCGCCCCTCCTCATGTTTCTCTGGGGTCCTCAGTGGGGTTATGGGATTCACTGTGGGGTCATGAAGGCCTTAGTCAATCCCTGGGGAATTGATCCTGGGATGACAGGCTTTGCAAGCAAGTGCCTTTAACCACTGAGCAACCTCACCAGCCCCCACAGCTTTTCTCTGTCATATCCAAAACATCAGTTGCACTTGGGGTTCATGTTTCAGTAAAGAGTGAGCACACAGGCACTGAGATACCATTACAGTGGTCTACAAACCAAGAGGCTATGAACAGGCAGGTAGCATATACAGGATGGACACACAGACAAAGACCTCGTTCATAACCTAGAATGTTTGGGTCTCAGCACTGCCACTTACAAATTATATGACCAGGTGATTTACACTGCTATGTCTCTGTTTCCTTATTAATATAATGTGGGAAAACTCTTACTACACAGGGTGATTATGAAAATTAAAAGGTCTAGTCTATTAAAGAACCTACTCCAAAGCTTGATGCATAGTAAGCATGTCAGGACATGAACTATTATTATTGCAACTACTATAGATGCATGTATTCCTTCAGGAACACTTCCTTCTGGAGCTGGGCTTCTGTGAGAACTCAGAGACTAAAGCTGGGTGTGGAGGTGTCGGCCTGTGATCCCAGAACTCAGCAGGCTGACATCTCCCCTAGCCAAGGCTGCTCCCTCAGAAACCACAACCTTCCTGGAGAGATAGGAAGAGAAATGATTCCTGTTGATCTCGTTTTCCCATGTCAAGGTTTTGTCCTTGAGTGACAGCCATCCTTGGGACATGAGCCCACGTCCTCTGAATGGTCATGGTCTACAACAAAGGCTGACCCACCAGAGCCTTCTCAGCGGTCACTTGGTTAGTCATGTCTGGGCCCAGGGCCAGGAGCACCTACCCGAGGGGAGCGCAGGCGCTGGAGAACAGGGATGGCTGGGTGGCCACAGAGGGAAATTCGCACAAAAGTCTGGCCTGCAGAAGGTGTCTGGCTCTGCCTGGGAGTCCTGTGGCCTCAAGGTTAATGTCAAAGCACCCCAATCCTTTCTTAATGTCTTCCTACCTTTTTGCTTTCTTGTTCTGCTTTTCTTGTCCCTTCCCCTGCCTTCCTCCTTGCCCACCTACTTCATTTAACAAGTTTCCCCCCTACTTCATTAACAGCCCCTCCCCCCATTTTTTGGTGTGTGTGTGTGTGTGTGTGTGTGTGTGTGTGTGTGTGTGTGTGTGTGAACCAGGAGTTCCTGTTTTTAGGTAAAATGGCTGAGTGGAGAGCCCAGCAGCACTGGGGTGACAGGCAGGCGAAGCCATGACTAGCTTTTTAACCTGGGTGCTGGGGATTGAACTCAGATTCTCATGCTTCCTCAGCAAGTGCTCTCACCCACTGGGCCATCCCCACAGATCCGTGTTTAACAAGCTCTTAAAGGCTTCTTCTAGGCTCAGGGTACTGTGTTGGGGGCCACATGTGTTCACTGCCTCTAAAGACTTGAATACTTTCATGAGAGATGCCAACGTAAAATCCCCATCAAACAATAAAATTAATTAAAATAAATATAATTTCAGTTTTTATCTATCTATAGCTTCTATCTCAGACCCACCAAGTATGTGCACGAGTGTGGCTTCGGCTGCCCGGGTGGGTCTGCGGTGGGTAAGGTTTTGAGTGCACACAAATGCCGGGAAAACTGAGCTCTGACACTTAGGAGCTGTGTGTTTTGGGCCAGATAACATAACCTCTCTGACCTTTGTTTTCCTCATCTTTGAACTGGTAATTAAGCAGGCGTCTCCTAAAATGGTCATCAAATGAGATGTACTTGAGGGAAGAGTGCTTACCTAGCTTGCTCAAATGTATATATATATATATATATATATAGAGAGAGAGAGAGAGAGAGAGAGTCAAAGTATTATTGCTATTTTAATTACTCAAGTCCAGGAGTCAGTTACAGACCTTCTATAAGGAACCTTTAGACTTTGTGGGCCAATACAATATCTGTGTAATTACCCAATTATTGTAAAGAGAAACAGCCATAGATAACAGGTAAGTAAGTGCAGCTATGTGCCAATAAACCGTATTTATGAACATTGACAATTGAAATTTTGTATATGTTCACACCGCAGGATTTTTAAAATCTTGTTTTCTTCTCAAATGATTTGACAATCACCATAAACGCCGTTCTTAGCTTGTGAGCTGCATAGACACGGTCATGGGTCAGGCATGGATGACCTGTAGACCACAGTTTTCTCCCCAGCTCAAGCCTGAAGAAAAGAAGACACCGCCTTCACAGAAAGTCCAGTTGGTGGGCCTATAGCACACGGAGTCAGGGTCTAATTAAAGGCCCAAGAACTGCACGCAGTGGAGGCCAGCTAGGAATGGGGCCTTATGCAAAACTGCAAACTTACTTAAAACATTCAGAGATTTTTGTGATTTTTTAAAATAAATAGCTCAACTACATGGTTCTTGGGTGTAAACATTGAAGATAGCAACGCCCTGTCACAATGTCAAAAAGGTTGGATATAGCCAGGCTTGGTAGCACACGACTTTAATCCCAGCACTCTGAGGCAGTGGTGGGAGGATCGCTGTGAGTTCAAGGCTAATCTGGGACTCCAGAGTTAGTTTCTCCTAGGCCATGTTTAGACACAAGCCAGACTGACTAACAAGGTTAAATTCCAACCCAAGGACAGCAAACCTCATGCATAAAAAAAAAAGCAATGCTTATACTTGTGCACAAGCCAAGAAAAGCAAGCAATACTTCCCAGTTACTGGTTACCAAGATAAGAAACGGAACAACAATCTGGGGGTTGCAGATGGAGACAAGCTGCTCCCTCCAGGTAGGAGGAACCACCCTGTGTGCACCTGTTCTCAGGGCTGCCAGCTGACATATATATGCTGGGATGAGGAACACCTGACATCAGAGGGTCACAAGCTCCCTGAGTTCTATACACAGTGAATGGAAGAAGCCAGAATGTGTGTCTTGTGAAGAAAGTTGGGGAACCTGATGGCACCTCCCAATACAGAAATCAGACAGACTATAATGAGTTAGTCGTAATAAACAGAAGCATGGTGGAGGGACATTGCAGGGATCAACTAATCAATGAAAACAAATTGCATCTGCAAATCCCAGAAGGAATGAAACCAAAATATATGCATGCTAACTAAACAAAAAATTAAGTTAAAAAAGCCCAGATACCCTAGATACTGCCGTGTATTTTCCTTTCTCTCTTTTCCATTGTCCTCAAATATTTGTAGCTGGAAAGAGGACACTGTGATTCCCTTTCTGCTGTAATCTAAGATTTCTAGTATCAAGTTCATATGAAGTTTCTTTCTGGCCACGAACTTCTTCCCTAATAAAATAAAATGCCTGGCTTATTCCAGAAACATTGCAGTCAATTAATAATTGAACTTGCTTCCTGTGACCCAGGGAAATGCAAAGCTTTTCTCCTAAAGCCATTCCAAGAATCCAATTTGCTCCTTCCAGACATCCAGGCATTGTTAGCAGATAGAGAACCTGCTTCGACAGCCAAGTGTCCTATTAAATAGCTGACTGGGGATGGGGAAGGGGGGCAACGGGGAATTGGGGATAACAACTCATGGTTGGCCCACTAAACAATGTAACTCATTATGAACAATAAAGAAAAAAATTTTTAAAAATAAATAAAATAAATAGTCCTCAATGTTAGATGTCATACCAGCACCCATTGACTTGGTGGGGACTCTGATATGGGAAGAACACAGCCCAGACATAGACAACTTTATCCTTAATTGTCTAACCACAGCTAGCCAGCCGACTCCCTAACTAGTGGCCTCTGTTCCAGCTGATATCTGATGAAGAGAGAAAGCGAGACAATCTCAACCTTCTTTAGAAAGGAGAAGGGAACGGAGCCAGCCAGCATGTGCCCAACGCACCCAAGATTCCTTCTCCACTCATTGAGAAGCCTTAGGTCACAGGACCTGGCATTTTCTTTCTTCTGCCTTATTCCACCGAATGACATTGGTATTTTCTAAAGGGAGAAAAGCCATTCCCTGACACTTGGAACAAACGATATGCGCTCCATCTGCTATGGTTTGGATATGTTCCCCTCTGTCTCATGCTGTAAAGGACTGGTTAGCTCTCCGTAGCACTGCTGGAAGGTGGTGGAACTTTTAACAAGTGGGACCTAGTGGGGGATGGTCTGGTCCCAGGGAATATGGCACCAAAGGGAACTGAGGGACTCCTGTCTCTTTCCTTTCTCAACCTTGAGGTGAAGAGCTTTGCTGTGCCGTGTGCTCTGTGCTAGAATGTACTGTCCCCCTGGTCCCTGTCTCCCTGCACCATAATACAGCATGTGCACATTATCATGGGCTGAGAATCAGTCTAAAACTAAGGAACAAAAAATAAACTTTCCTTTCTATAAGTTTCTTTATCTCAGGGATTTGGGACAGTCATGGAAAACTGACTAACACACCATCACTTTCAGGTCTTCTGTCTTGATACTGACCAGTAGCTCAGGGGCACCATCCCAGCTGTGGTTCTGGCTCTGAGTCCACGTGCCTCTTTTCCTGGCAGGGCTTCTCCACTAATAACTAGAAGCTTCACAGAAGAAAGGACCTTAAAGTTATCACTGATCATGTTAAAGACACCAAACGTCTCTCCAAATAATTGGGGCTGTAGCTCAGCAGTGGTCTATGTGGAACTCCAGTTGGGGGCCAATAAAAGAAGTGGGACCTGTGGGCCCTATCTGAACCTCTCACCCACAATAATACCACCCATTACCACCACACAGAACACCACCTTTTCAGAACACTGGGTGCTCTGGCACAAAGCCTGTCTGAGGTCCACTGAGAGATGATGATTCCCTCCATCCCATACAACGAAATGGCAAAACACTTCATAGAACTCAGGCACGCCTCTGTTTATACCCTCTGTTTATACCCCCTTGTTTATAGAGAGAACTGGAGATTGAAGTTCTTTGCAGGCCTTAGCTCAGTTAAGAAAGTTCCACAAGAGAAGCAAGATGAGCGCTGCTCTCACTGTTCGCCAGAGAAACTTCTCTATGGAGATGGCGGTAGACACTGAGGAGACTCAACGCTTGTCAAAGCAGAAAATAAAATGCTCTTGAAAGCTCATCACTAAACAGGATTTCTATCATGTCCCATCAGTCTCAGGGAACATTCCAGAAGAGGGGGTAGAAAGAAATGTAAGTGCTATAGGGTGGGAAAACATACTGTGGGAATTGTCTCCACCACATGCAGTGACTGGTGCATTCATGACCCCAGTGGTTACCCGCACCCCCACAAGACCCGCATGGCTCTGAACCCATCACCACTTAGACATGGGGGAGGGAGGGTACAGGAGTGAGTCAAGAAAACAGAGGGAGGACAGACAACCTTGAACGAGGAGGGTCCTCAGTGGAGTAGGGGGAGGGGAGAAGGGACAAAAGAGGTAAAGAGATAGAAATACGATCAAATTACAGTATGTTCATATATCAAAATTCTCAATAATATAAAAAAAGAATGTTCCCCAAGAGAAATGATTAAAACCATCACGAGCAAAGGTCTTGCCAAGGGAGACTAGAAAACTATGTTGAGGAATAGTAAAGGGCTTTTCGCTCCGCAGCTGGTCACTTGAGGCATTCCTGGCTCCAAGTTTATGAATATGCGACACCATGGCCAAGCAGCAGGAGTTCCCAAGATAGCAGAGAAACAGGAACCCAGCACAAAGGGTTGTAGTACTCAAAGGTTAAAAATCCGGCTGGCCACATGGCAAAGGGCAGGGAAAAAATAAACCATGACATCCTGTTAGAAGGGGATTCACAGAGAAAGCAGACACTGGGGAGTAGAAAAGAAGCAAAAAATAATAATAATAATAAAATGACATAATTGAAAGGCTGAGTGAATATCAACTGGAGTTAAGAAGCCGCATGGCTCAGATCAGCACTACCACAGCCGGAGAGTGGAGGGAAGCCTTTTAACCCAGTGCACCAGACTCAAGCACTAAGAGCTCTCAGATGTCCCCCAAGGACTCCCAAAATTGGCATCAGATAGACACCCTGTTGGGCACAGGTCCTCTCCTTTCTCTTTCGGAATGGACTTCAGCAGAGTTTCCATCCGGGGAGGTGGGGATGGGTGACTGAAGCCGAGGCCTAGCTTATACTTAGGATGACCTCTATCTCTGAGCTGACCTCTATCCTTGGCCCATCATTCTATTTTTAAAAAATATATTATTTATTTATTTATTTGCAAGCCTCTTGTCCCCGAGGACAAAAGCCAGATGCTTGGGCCACTTTTTGCATCCGGCTTATGTGGGTGCTGGGAACTGAACCTGGGCCATTGGGCTTTGCTAGCAAATGCCTTGAGACACTGAGTCATCTCTCATCCCCCATCATTCTATTTCGAAGAAGCTCTTAAGGGGCCAGAGAGGCCCTTGGGTTTGGTTCCACTAATGTCAGGTGCACAGAGTGACTCTGGCTTTTGTTTCCAGTGGCAGGAGACCCTGACACATCCATACTCGCTCTCTGTGTTGCCTCTTTGTCCCTATCTCTCTCTCAAATAAATAAAATAGTATTAAATGCAGTTAATACAAGATTATTTGACTACAGATGGGAGAACCTAGTTTTCATTTTACCTTGCCCCTAAAACTTACTCATAAGAACAAATTTAGAGCTGGGAAGATAACCCAGTCGGTAAAGTGCTCACCTCAAAAGTATGAGGACTTGAGTTTAATCCTCGTTGCCCATGTAACAATGCTGGGCTCACTGACTAGCCAGTTTAGACCAATGTGCACACCTACATGTGCATCCACCCGCACCTACACATACGCACTGCTTCATAAAATAAGGAAAAATGGGGTTTATTTCTATTTTCTGCTAATGGTCAAGGCTTGCCCTCCAAGTCTTTATAAAAGGTTCAAATGCATTCTAGGATTCCAGACCTTCTTCCTCCTCTTTTGAAACTTTCTACCTTGTCCACACAGAGCAATAAGCCCTTTTCTTTTGTTCACATATCTGCTTCTGTTAGCAGAGTGTGCTCCTAGGAACTGGGCATGAAATGCTCGGTAGACACCTGTCACCTTCAACATTGTCAGATGAGAGAATGGGAAACCAGGCTTATAGAATATGGACTAGCTACTAAATTCTGTGCTAAACTGCTCTCTTTATTTTCAAGACAACTTTGAAAGATAGGAAATAGTTGCTCATCACTTAATGACAGGAACACACCATGAGATATGAGTCCTTAGTTGAAATTATGGCTGAGAGAACATCGTCAAGTGTAACTTACAGACACTTACGGATGGTGTGGGCTACTATATGCCAAGGTTATATGGGACATACACACAAATGTGGCATCACTTATTGCCCTTTGGGCCATGATAAATAAAACCATATAAGATTAAATCAATCATGAGAGAAAATGATACAATTTAGGAGCTCAGGAACCTCAAAAAGGACGGGTACTTTTTGGGTCATTGCTGGTCTATTCAGCATGCTCTTCCTGGCTCCCACAAGGGCACATGTGATCATGTGATCTTGCACAATTGTTACCTCACTGCCTTTACCTCCATGAACTCTGCTTGTACACACTGGGAAATGTGCTATGTAGGCCATGTGTCACGGCTGATTAAGCTTGGCAATTAGCATCCATCAAAACATGTAAGCAACTGTGAACTGGTAAGTATCCCCCCTCCAACTATGTTAACTGGTTGGTTTGTCAACTTATTTCCGAGTATGGCTTGGAACACACATGTAAATACACACAACCTTTTTCTGCTTCTTGCCTGGCACCTTCAGACTTATTTGTGAAAGATCACTTGTGCCCTTGTGGGAGCCAGGAAGGGCATGCAGAATACACTGGCAATGACAATTACATAATAAGGTCCAACATTCTGGGCCTTTTTTTTTCCTTAGAGGAAAGTGGTTCAATTTTATGTGAATTAAAGAAATTGAGCTTTGGTCACGTGGACCCAGCACTGGCCAATGTCACCCCCCCTCCCTCCATGACAGAGCATCCACCAAGAATTCCAAGGAAGAAAGCTCTTGAGTAGCTGGGGAAGCAGTTCTTCTGTCCTTTGACAGACTCACTATGTGGCTGAGGCCCTGGTGTACAAATTCTCTCTCTCTCTCTCTCTCTCTCTCTCTCTCTCTCTCTCTCTCTCTCTCTCTCTGCTTACAAATAAAAAATAAAAATAGAGATGGTGGGTGAACAGCAGTGGACCTTGCAAGCCTTAAACCTGGCCAGCCAGGCCAAATGTGCCAACTGGGGCAATAGTGGCATGTCTATTGTGGGGGAAAACAACTGCTCTCTAATTGGACTGGAGGCCCGCTCCACAGGAGGGAAAGCAGTCCTGGTACTGAAGACCTAGTCAGAAGCCTATGGCTGGAGAGGTCATGAGGCCTAGGGGAGTAACACCAGCTGTTGTCTGGCTAAATGCATATATTATGCCAACCTAACTGCCTTAAGAGCACTTTTTTTTAAATAAAAAAAAGCATACCCATATAATAGTGCTACTTTTAGCTTGAGAAGCTTCTCTTTTTCAGATGGCCATGATCACTGGGATAACTCAAAAGACATCATAGTGTTGAGAAGAAGTGACAGTGGAGTGTTCAGCACAGGGACATCTCTATCACACTTCCAGAGGCTCAGGATCTATTGCGGAAGAGGTGGAGGAAAGATTGTAAGAGCCAAAGGAAGTGTAGGACTGCTTACAACACAAACTTCCAGGCACGAAATGACCTTGATATTCATGACTTCATAGTACTTGATAATACCTACACCTAATGTGAGGAAAAGATGATGACACGGAAACAAATCAAAGACTAAGTGCGAGGGGGAAGAGATATGAGGGAGGGAATCATAATGGCTTATGGTCTATGATTATGGAAGCGATCAATAACAAATTTTTGAAAATTGAGATGTGGGCTTGGGAGATGACTCAGCAGTTAAAGGTACTTGTTTACAAAGCCTGCCAGCCCAGGTTTGATTACCAGTCACCTACATAAGGCCAAATGCAAAACGTAGAACAAGTGTCTGGAGTTCATTTGCTATAGCACAGGCTCTAGGGCTCCCTCCCTCCCTCCCTCTCTCCCTCTCCCTCTCCCTCCCTCTCTCTCTCTTTCTCTGCTTGTGAATATATACATATATACACATGTATTTTAGGAAACAGGAAAGCAGTGGAACTCTGCTTGAAGAAGACACATCTGGTTGCAATTAACAGGAGGATTTTCGTGAAGGAGAGGAGGCATGGACTCCGGTGAGGAAATGATGCAAGTAGTCAGCTCACTCATGCAGCCATTGCTGCAGTGTGAAAGCTTCCACCAAAGATCACGTTGAAATTTCATGCCCATTGTGAGGTAGTAAGAGGTGAGACCAGGTGGGATCTATAACAGATCCTTAACCCTACCTTAATGGATGAAGGGGTTAGTGGGTCATCACAGGAGTGGCTTTGCTATAAAGTGAGCCCTCTTGTCACGTGATGGCCTGCACTGCCTTAGGACTTCATAGAGTCCCAACCAGCAAGGACACACTCAGTGGTTGGGGTTCATCAACCTTGGACTTCCCAGCACCCAGAACTGTAAAATATACACTTATATTTCTTATAAATTCCCCATTTTGGGGTATTCATTTATGGCAACAGGAAACAGAGTGAGACACCCATCTTCGGGTGAGCGGTGACTGATTGTGTCCTGTGTCCTGCACACTGAGGGGACTTTGGATGCTGTCCTAAGCAGCATCTGGATGGAGCTCCAAGGAGACCACGAGTCAGAAGGAAAGAAACGTCACAGTTCTGGGACCAGAGCTCTGCAGAGGTGAGCCCTGGGAAGAAGGTCCCAGACAAGCAGACGCAAGGGATGAGTAGGGGTTGGGCAAAAGGAGAAGACTGGGAACGTCATTTGTTGAGAAGACCAGACGATGTAAGGAGGCAGAGATCACGAGCAACCCAACGCACTCAGGTATGCAAGTAGCTCTGGTCTGCAAGGAAATAAATACATCCTTTAAAAAGTTGAAAGCAGGGCTGGAGAGACTAATGTGGTTCAAGGTGCTTGCTTGCAAAGACGGATGGCCTGGGTTTGATTCCCTAGAATCCTAGTACGTATGCAAGTGCACAAAGTGATGCATGCATCTGAAGAGGCCCTGGTTCTCTCTCTCTATTTCTTTCTCTCTCTCCTTCTTTCTCTCTCTCCTCTCTCTCCTGTCTGCAAATAAATAATAAAAAATATATTTTAAAAATTGAAAATAATAATTTACTCAAACCATTAAATCAAATAATTATTACAACTATTTAAGTACTTAGTATGTACCAGATACTTGTTAGTTTCTTTGCTTGTTTCTAGTACTAGAGAGTTTCACTTATGTTAGGCAATTGCTTTACCATTGAGCTACACCCTCCTGTTTCATTTGTTGGTTTATTTACTCATTTTTTTTTCCTTTCTTGCTTTTTCTTTTTGGAGACAGAGTCTCATGGATCCAACTCACTATGTGGCTGAGGATAACCTTGAACTTATCCTCCTGCCTCCACTCCCCAAGTAAAGAGATCATAGGCCTACTTATTAGGCCTACTTATGTGATTCTGAGGATGGAATCCAAGGCTTCATGTGTGCTGGCCAAGCACTCTACCAACTGAGCTACAATCCAGCCTAGATACTGTTCTTTGTACATCACAATTTAGTTAATTCTCACAACTGCATAAAGTAGGCGTTGCTTTCCTCACTTCATAGATGCATGCCCTCACTCCAAGCATTTCAGAAATTCTCTTTTCAGAGTCATGCAACTATTGCCTATTGCTAAGAGGATTCAAACCCATATCTTGTTGACTCAAAAACTCTGCTTTACTGATCCCTGGAAAGTAGGAGCCGATGAAGCTGAAGGGATGTGGGGTACTGTCTTAGCTCCATGATGCTGGGACAAGTGTCCAATCAGATACAGGAATGAGATTTATTTCAGGCTTACAGATTCAGGGGAAGTTCCATCAATAGTGGAAGAAGCTGGATCCCATTCATAAATCCAAGCAGAGAGACACCACCAACACCAGCACACACAAACGCTACCAGAGCTCTGCATACCTTTGGGCTGGAATCAGATCCAATGACACATCTTAGAGCTGGGCTCCAGAATCTCCCCCAGTGATAACCCCTCTAGTCAGGTGGATGGAGATCTAAGTTTCAAGTTTACTTTTAACACCTCAGTCAATGGGGGACATGCATTCAAATGACCACAGTTACCTTTTGTGCCCAAGACAGCTGAAGGAATATGTTTCCAGGGTGAAGGCTGACTAGGGCAGTTTAGGGTTATCAGAGTATGAAGTCCAAGGCTTGGGAGGAAGGATGTGTACTTGAACCTGGAGCCATGAGAATAGAGAGGGTGAAAGGGACACACACTGAGGGAGTGACTGGAGGCAGGAAGGGTCACAGTGACCCGGTGTGTGGTGATGGTGACCAGGCTTAGAATTCTGCTGCTAGACAATTAGTAGGAGGCTACCCAGGCATCTTCTCACAGAGAAGGGAATTCAGGAAGGACAGCAGAGGAGTCTTTGTGCTTGGGGATGGGACAGGGAAGTAGGAGACGACTGAAGAGAGTGGTAATGAGTTGAGTTTAGGTTTGAACATTGCTATAGTTTGAATATCCCAATCAATACTCATGTTGAAAATCAAATCTCAAGACGAGATGGAATCAAATGCGACCTTTACAAAGTGACTGAGTTTGAGATAAACAGAGCCATTAATGTATCGACTAATGGATTACCTGGAAAGTCATTCTGTTATAAAAACCAGTTTGACTATTCCGGACCCCCTGTGGTCTTCTCACCATGTGATGCCCCCTGCCTCACTTCAGAGAGTTCCCCATCAGCAAAAAAGACCATCTCCAGATGCAGACCCTGGACCTCAGAACTCCCAGTTTCAGAACCATGAGCTGAATAAACATATTCCTTGTAAATTTCCCAGCATCTGGTATTTACTTAATAGCAACAGAGAACCGAGACATGTTGCACTAGAGATATTCTAAGCTCATAAGAAAGGCCTGGGTATTAAACAAAGATTGGAGCTGGAAATGAGCCCTAGGCAGGCAAGGAAACCATCATCAAAAACCCTGACTGTTAACCAGGCACCAGATACAATGCCTTTCATAGCCTTTCTGTCTAATCCTTTCTAAAGCCCCATGAAGTAAATAACTGTTATTAACTCCACAGTATAGACTATGGATCTCCTAAACCACAGGCCATTCAGAACATCATAAAGTACCCTACATTTCTAAGCCCGAATCCCCCACCCTCCCATATTTCATGGTGAGTCCAATATAAACATGTATTTCACCGAGACAAAGGTTGCATGAAATCATCCTCAGCCCTATGCCCTCTGCTATATTCTACTCTCTTCTGCTTTACTTTCTATTTATTTGTTACAAGCTCTTGCTCTATACCATAGGCTGGCCTGGGTCTCATGATCCTCTTGCCCCAGCCTCCAGAGTGCTAGGATTATAGACATGTGCCCCCCACACCTGGCACCTCTTTCTTTTTTTTAAAATAAACTGATTGCAACTCACAAACCCAACACGCAACCCACTCATGAAATCCACAGTTTGAAAATTGCTGTTCAATATCCTTTTGCCTCCCACCCCTTGAGTCCAAATAATCACAGTGGGTGTGCCAAGGAGAGGGACATGAATCAGAGACGTTCATTTAAAGAGAAAACCTGGCTTCTGGGCAGTTATAAGTCCTCTCACAACCCGATGAACATGGAATCTTTTCCGCCAACCCATGCCTGGAGGGCATGTCTGTGGAAGCCAGCTCTGAACAGTGAGTCACTTACATCTGTCACACGTATTTATGGGGACCGAAGCCATTTTCACTGCCTGGTTTTCTCACTGTGTGGGGCAGGGGAAGAGGCAGCTGCCCATCACTTTGAAGAATTTTAAAGTTATTACACAATTGCTCCATCATGACACCATCATAGGATTCGGGCACCCAGCCCCAAAGCAAGCCAGCCCTGAGCCTGAACACTCTTCTATTTCCCATAATTCCTGCAGACAGTAATGACAGTAAAAGTATTACTTTTGAGGTGGAACTTATGGAATATGACATTTAACATCTTCCTCAGCAGGAAACGGCTTTACTGGCAGGATTTCAGGAATCCACCTGTCAAATATGCTGTAGACCCTGAACAGACGCAGTCATCCTTTCTGCTTCATAGGAAGAAGGACTTTTTAAAAAAAATCAAAATGACCCCTTCTGAGTGGCTACCTGCCTCCCTATCACCTCCATGGTCTTTGTTGGTTGATGTTAACTTGACAGGATTGAGAGAGGCTTAAAAAGTAGGCGAAGCTTCTGGTTGTGTCCGTGAGGGTGTTTCCAGAGAATATATGCGGGTCTGTGCATGTGAGTCTGAGAACTGAGACCCCAAAGTAGGAGGCAGCATCCAGTAGCCTGGGAGCACCCATGGAATAAAAGGCCAAGGGAGGAAGCATGCACGCTTACACACTCTCCACTCTTTTATAATTAAAAAATTGGGCTGAAGAGATGCCTTAGCGGTTAAGGCATTCACTTGCAATGCAGAAGGACCAGAGTTCGATTCCCCAGTGCCCATATAAAGCCGGATGCACAAGAGGGTGCATGTGTCTGGAGTTCATTTGCAATGAGTGGCTGGAGGACCTGGTGTGTCCATTCTCTCTCTCTCTCTCTCTCTCTCAACAAAATATTTTTAAAAATCAAAAATTATTTTTTACTTGTTTATTTGCAAGCAGAGAGACATAGAGAGGAGGCAGAGAGAATGGGTGTGCCACTTTGTACATCTGGCTTTATGTGGGTATTGGGGAATCAAACCCCAGTAGTTGGGCTTTGCAAGCAAGTGACTTTAACCACTGAGTTAAGCTCCAGTCTTTTTGAATGATGTGGTTTTGCTCTTTTAGTGGTCCATGGACATGTCCCTTGGAAACGTCAACTTAAACATGGACTCACTCCAGTGGCTCTCCAGGGGGCTTCCAGGCCTTTGACCTTGGACTCAGGCTGCCTCATTGGTCCCTCTCTCTCAGAACCTTACAGCTCCTTGGACTCTGCTGTTAATGGCTTCCTTTGCTCTCTACCCTGGGCACAATTGTGGGACAATCCAGGCTTCCAATTCAATACACCCACTCTTATGAGAAAAAAATGTGTCTTTCAAATAAAAGCCTCCAGGTCCTTTTCTTAGTCCTTCCACTCACTCTGTGGTAATCATCTTTCCTTCCTGCTGTGGAACTTCACAGTGTCTTCACTTAACTAAAACCAAGTCTTTCCCTAGGAGGCTCTGGCCAGTTCTCAGCCCCTCCTCTTCCAGCCTTTCCTTTCCTCCTGGCACAAAACCTTCCATTGGAAACGTTTTCTTCAGCGTTGGAAGTAAAGGACTCCACTGTTTCCCCTCGACTTCTTTAAATACTTCTTGGATTGGTTCTTGGCAATACCTCTAAGGCTGGGAATTTGCCCAAATCTCCAGCCCACAGCTCGGCTTCTATATTCCCACTCTCAGAGAGTTTAAAGGGAGGACAGCTGCTGGCCCAGGAGAGGTCTCCACGTGCCTGTCACCGCCTCAAATCCTGCACTTGGGGCCCTGGATCTCACCCCCCTGCCTTTGCCAGCCACAGTCACTGGTGTGAATGACTTCTCCATGGCTCCTTCCAGACCACAGACCTTGACCACCCTGGCCCTGGGCCTCAGTCATTGAGATCAAAGGTGGGGATGCCTCCAGGCCTTTTATGCCCCATTGCTCAGGTCTTCTCAACTCTTCCCATTTCTTCTCCTCCCATCCCTTCCCCTGCCTATAGCTAGCTCTCTCCTTGTATCCTTCATTCTGTTTTCAGTCTGCCTTTGCCAGAACATTCTCCTTTCAAACTAAACTTCTGCTCAAGTCTGCAAAAGTGCCCCTAATAATGCTATGTTTTTAAAAAATAGTCTATTTGTTTATTTGCAAGCAGGGCCCTGGCACTCCCATTTTCAATCTCTCTCTCTCTCTCTCTCTCTCTCTCTCTCTCTCTCTCTCTCTCTCTCTCTCTGCTTGCCACAAGGGCCAATCAATTTCATGACTAGTAACGAGTGGCAGGAGGGTGGAGAAACTGCAAGGCATGTCTTGGTGGGTCAACAGCGTGACTTCCATAAGCGGAGCAGGCATCATACTGCCCCCCAGTCTTCGTCACGGTGCACAGTTCCCAGGCTGCTGGAATAACCAGCCGTCTCCAGTAGCCAGCTGAACTTCAGTATATCCTCTAGGCAATGTAATGCTAATATGTTATCCTAAACCAAAGTTTAATGCTAGTCAGTGGGGTTTTTTTTTCCCTTAATTGAATTATCTTGGTTTTAAGACCAGAAGCTAACCATGAAATACTAAATATAGGCCGGGCATGGTGGCGAACGCCTTTAATCCCAGCACTCGGGAGGCAGAGGTGGGAGGATCACCATGAGTTCAAGGCCACCCTGAGACTACATAGTGAATTCCAGGTCAGCCTGGACTAGAGTAAGACCCTACCTCGAAAAAAAAAAAAAAAAAATACTAAATATGCCTGTAAAGCAGAATAAAAGTTCAACTGAGATTCTCAATAGAGTTTGTCCTCTGAGCGTTTCAAATCCAGAAAGAGCCAGACGGCTTCACTGCCACGTCAAATAAGACAAACAAAAGAGGTTCACAGAGTCTGCATGTTTGGGAAGTGTTCACATCTGAAACTACAAAACTTTAATATAAAAACCAACTTATGACTTTACTTTTAAGTTAAATGTTGCTGACGTAGTCAGCCACACACCGCTGGGATGAATCTCCAAACCACGCACAATTATGGGGAGGAAAATATTTATTGAACAGATCCAGGAGAAGTTAAGGAAAGGCTGGCCCCCTTTCACAGAAGCAAGGAGAGAGAGAGAGAGAGAGAGAGAGAGAGAGAGAGAGAGAGAGAGAGAGAGAGAGAGAGAGAGATGCCCAGCACCAGCACCAAGCAAGCACACTGTAACACACTGTGATTCACAAAATGCAGAACTCCTGGTCAGGGTTCCGGCTCTTCTTTTGCATATCTATCCTTAGTTTTACATCCAAATTAGAAAGGGTCAGTCCCCAGGAGGCTAGGCCAAAGTGGTACTTCCTCCAGCCAGAAGCCTGGAGACAATTAATAATTTTAATAAATCCTTAATTCTTTGGGGGGACATTTATTCAAAACTACCACAGTTGCTATTTTTATTATTTATTTATTTTGTTTTTTTTTTTTCTAGGTAGGGTCTTACTCCAGCCCGGGCTGGCCTAGAACTCACTCTGTAGCTCCAGGCTGGCCTCGAATTATGGTAACCCTCTTACCTCAGCCTCTAGAGTGCTTGGATTAAGGGTATGCGCCACCATGCCTGACTTGAATGTTACTTTTTTTTAAAGTGAATAAATGAAGTTTTGTTCGTTTTTGCGTTTTTGAGACAGAGGCTCATATAATCCAGACTGGCCTCAAAATCTACAGGTACATAAAGCTAGCCTTCAATGACTAATTCTACCTTCACTCCCAGGCTCACCTTCTCTTATGTCACTCATGGCATTTGTTCCACAACTTTCGATCAGCCAACAATGTAGAGTAAATCAGAAAGTGATCATTTTTACATGGTGGGTACCAAACCCAACTGTATATTAAAAGTATAAGAGGGCTGGAGAGATGGCTCAGTGGTTAAGGTGCTTACCTGCAAACCTAATGACCTGGGTTCATTTCCCTAGTAGCCATGTAAAGCCGGATACACAAAGTGGCACATGTATCTGGAGTTCTTTTGCAATGGCTAGAGGCCCTGGCTCTCTCTCTCTCTCTCTCCAAATAAACAAAATAATTTTAAAAAGAGTATAAGTAACTCAGCAGTCACTCTGTGTAAAGTCACAAATTTGGACCCTAGTAGACATCAAAGGATACAGGCAGGAGAGCTGGGAGTCTTCCCTCCCTTTGGTCTGTCTGTGGGCTCCTGCTCTGTTGACCATCCAGCAAGGGATACGAGCTGGATGGCTGTATAGGAAGGTTGAAGGTGAAACTGATCTGAAATCTGAACTCTGGGATCCCTTGGGTGAGAGCTTACCCAAGGAACTTGAGGATGACTAGGAAAAGGATCAGGAAAGAACTCTCTAGTTCTGTTAGACTGAGGCTAAGCATGGAGCATCCAGAGTGATGAGTGAGATAAGCCCCAGGCAGGCCAAGAATCCTTTGTACCACATTACAAAGAGAAGCCAGCTCGCATGCAGATGGAATTCACAATTTCATCACCCCATAAATCTGTCTTCTTCCATGACAGCAACTGCTTTAACTATTCAAAGCAAATTCTTAATAATTTCCTATTCTTGATGTTGAAAGGCTTTTTAGGAAGTCATATGGATTGGGGAGGCTGAGGAGGAGGTCAGTGGTAGAGACTACGTATGCTTAACATACACAAGAGCCTGAGTTCACAGCCCAGTGCCAGGGAGAGAAGGGGGTGAAGGGAGAAAGAAGCCTGGTGTGGTGGTGAATTCCTTTAATCCCAGCAGATGCTGTTGTGAGTTCCAGGCCACCCTGAGACTACATAGTGAATTCTAGGTTAGGCAAGGCTAGAGCAAGATCTTAACTAGAAAAATCAAAGGGGAAGAAAGAGAGAAAGAAGGGGAGAGAGAGAGAGAGAGAGAGAGAGAGAGAGAGAGAGAGAGAGAGAGAGAGAGAGAGAAAAAAGCAATATGAATTTGGCCTGAAGTAGATACTTATTAAAAATTCAGAACCTTTGTTTAAGCAAACCCATTTATGTGAACTACAGGAAACTCTTTATGGAGTAAATACCTATGAAATCCTGCATTTTGTTGTTTAATAAAAATGCATTAAAATGAATAAGGAAGCTTGGCATGGTAGCACTTGCCTTTAATCCTGGCACTTGGGAGGCTGAGGTAGGAGGATCACTATGAGTTCAAGCTAGCCTGGGTTATAGAGTGAGTTCCAAGTCAGGGTTATAGAGTGAGTACCAAGTCAGCCTGGCTAGAGTGAGACCCTGCCTCCAAACAAGCAAGCAAGCAAGCAAACAAATACCCTTCCACGAATAAGTGGTTGGGGATTGGCTCAGCCAACAGGTAAAATACATATGCACAAGCATAAGGACCTGACCTCAGATGCCCAGCACCCATGTAAAAGCCAGGCATGGTGGTACATAGCTGTCATCCTCGTGCTAGGCAGGTGGAGACAGGAGAATCTCCTGAGCTTGCAGTTAGGCCAAATCAGTAAGTTTCCGTGAGAGAGTACAAAACAGAATGTGGCGAGCTATGAGGAAGACATTGAATGCCGGCATCCACACACACGCATGCACATTACACACATACACATGCCAAAAAATGGGATATAGCTGAATTAGTAGAGTTCTTGCCTAGTATGCATAATATCCTGGCCTGTGCCTCATAAACCAGCCGTGGAAGCGCATACCTGTAATCCCAGCACTCAGAAGGTAAAGGCAGGGAATCAGAAATTCAAGGTCATTCTCAAGGACATAGTGAGCTGGAAGCCAGCCTATCTATATGAGAAAAAGACAGGAATCATACATGCCTATGCTGAAACAGACATCAGAGCCCATGCCATGAAAAGTTTGTCTCTCTCAAATAAATCAATAAAAAATATTTTTAAAAAGTATTTACACACATGAGACATTTTATATTCAGACCACAAGCCTGGATTTTTTTTCCTTTTTTTTTTTTAGGTGTTGGGGATGAACCCAGGACCTGCTACATGCTAAGCATATGCTAAGCACTTTCTCTACCACTGAGCCACATCCTAGGCCCTCTTAGTCTATTTCGCTGTTTTGGTGAATGGTATCATATTCACCAAATGGCTTTTAGCGTCTAGGCATGGATTACTTTATGCTCTAGGTTTCTGGATGGAGAAGGGGGTGGGGGTGATAAGGAACCCCAAAGATAAGTGCTACGTGACAGGAGAGAATACGGAAGAAACAGAAAAGGATTACATTAGCCTCAGCTCATCCCTCCCCTAAGCAGATGGCTCCCTGTCACTTCACTGTACCCAGACTTCATGCCAGCCTCGTGACTAGAGCAAAAGATAGCATTTATCATCTGAGCTCATTTGTCCTACAGAGGGTGTGCCACACAGATGGACAAAGCATTGTTCTCAGAAAAGGGAAACAGCTTTGTAAAGAAGAAGTTTAATGGTTGCCAGGAATCTGGAGACCACGTTCTGTAACTGTTTGTTAAACTTGGTTTTGATCACTGGGCTCATTATTGGCAGAGTTAGAAGAGACAGACATCCGGGTTGTGTCATTTGTTTTCTGTACCCATCACCATGCTAATAACCTGCACCGCCCGCTATGAAACTGCATGAATTTGAGTGTGAGCTTCTTTCTCCCTGGTGTCTTCTTGGGCCTTACATTAAAAGCTGTATCCTAAAGCAACACATGACTGTCATTACAGCCACATATAGAGAATACCAGCTAAGGGCTTATGGCTAATTTCTGATCTAGGAAGTTCGGGAGATACGAGGATACAGAGAGAATCTGAGTGAGCAAATGTGTCAGAAGGAACACTGCAAGATGAGAATTTCCACTCCAGTAGCTCTTGAGTCTGGGGTTCATGTCCATATTAGCAAAGAATTGAAAATGTAGACACAGAGAAGGTACCTTTGGAGATTTATTGTAGGGAAAGTTAAGATAAAAGAGAAAGAAAGCATGAAAGAGCCCAAGCTAAAAGAATACCTCCTTCTTCCCAGCGAGGAAATGGGGAGAATCTCCCTCACATAGGGAAGGGAAGAGAAGAAGGGACTTATACCCATTTCAGGCTCATTTATAGGAACCAGACATCTAACTGGAATGGCCTCATCACCAGGCTCAGGTGTGTAGGAAGGGATCTGAATGGCTCATGGGCCCCAGAGGAACATTGGCTTAGGAAGGGCCTACACATGGGCCAGAGCCCATGAAATTGGGAAGAAATAGAAAGTTATTGTTGCTAAAGAGTTGTTGCCTTCAGTCATCTTGGATGAGACTGAGTTCGATGTGAGTTGAGTCCTGCCAGAGCAAACAAGGTGGCATCCATGTTTCTGTGGGCCAGTCCCTAGCTAACTGCCTGTCAGGAGAAAGCTACCTTGCTCCTAATGTATATAAAGATAAGGTGATGAGAGGAAAGAGAGGGTGTCAGATGGACTGTCTATCATTAGCAGGGGATGTCAACATTGTGTTGCAGCCTTCACCCCATTTGAATATTCCCACTTTTAATACTTTCAGTTATTTGCAAGAAAAGAGAGAGAGAGCGAGAGCGAGAGCGAGAGCGAGAGCGAGAGCGAGAGCGAGAGAGAGAGAGAGAGAGAGAGAGAGAGAGAGAGAGAGAAGTGAATGGCCATGTCAGGGCTTCCTGTCACTGCAAACAAACTCCAGATGCATGCGCCACTTTGTGCATCTGGCTTTACTTATGTGGGTACTGGGGAATCGAACCCAGGTGGTCAGGCTTTGCAAGCAAGCGTCTCTAAATGCTGAGCCATCTCTTTAGCCACTTTCTTTGAGTGACTTCTCCTTGCTCATGCCATGCTAAATAAGAGGGTATTGGACATATATAACTGTCATTGCCCAAGAGGTTCCCTTGTACAAATGTCTTTCTTTGACTGACATGGTCATTATTTTGCCTTCCATGAATAGGTAAATGGAGGCAGCCCTGGACAAAAGTGATAAAACAAAGGAGACCCAGCTCCTCAAATCTGGAAGGAAATAATAACTCATATGAACAGACCTTCTGAACACCCTGCCACCCACCCTCACCCACAGGCTCCCAGTTCACTACCTTGGCTCCTAGTGCAATGGTAACTCAGGCAGACTGACATACTCTCCATTGTGTCTCGTGGCCAAGGACACACAGGGAAGCTAACAAGATGCAAACCCTGTGCAACATGGCTAATGCCTCCTCCACCCCTCAGCAAAGATCCAGAAAACTTACTCTTCGTGGAGTCATAATACGGCTACACTACCATTGTGGACTGTGCAATGTGAGTAGCTAACAAAAGAAGCTTGTGTCTTTGTTTAGTCTGAGAGGCTACTTTCCTGATTACAGGGGTCTGATATCATCCTCTCAATGAATGCAAAGCTCAGGAGGGTCTATCATTTACCCTCCAGCTACACTCCCATTATGGATCATCTTGTAGCTACCCACAGCCACTGCTAAATTGACTGGGATCTGGGGAAGGAAGCTCACAGGGTTAGAGCCTTATACCCAGTAGGAGTCTAGAGGATAAGTAGCCAATGCCACTTAACTGGTCATATTTGAAGATTCCTTTCACTACCAAAGGAAGCCAACCTCAGGCCCATGGGGATTCTTCCAGGCAGTGTACGTATCTGAACCCCCATGAATTCCAAGTTGTGGAAAAACTTTTGGTTGTTCTTTTCTCTTTGTTAAGTCAGTGTCTCACTATGTAGCCCAGGCTGGCCCCCAACTTTCCATCCTCCTGCCTCAGTCTCCCGAGTGCTAGGATTAGAGGCATGTGTCAACACCAAGCTGAAGGACTTTTGAGAAAATCATTGACTGTCTGGGAGAAAGAGGCTTACGAGTGTCTAAAGCAGCCCCCGATCAGGGGAGATGATGGCTCGGCACTTAAAAGTGTTTGACCTGCCAGCAGAGGTTCAATTCCCCAGCCACCCACATAAAGCCAAATAGGCAGGTATTCGTTTGCAGCATCAAGAGACCCTCACATACTCACGCGCGCGCGCACACACACACACACACACACACACACACCAACATATATATGAATGTATATTCCAGATCATAAAGTAGTGAGATTCCTGCTCCATAAATCTTTGTTGGCCGGCAGTCTGGAACAGGGCCTTGAAAGGTGTCTTTCCTTCCTTCTACCAGGTTGGGCAGAACAATCTAAAAAGTTGTTCTAGAGACTACAGGTGCTTAGTAATAAAGCACGTGCTTAGAATGTTGAGGCCCTGGGTTCCCCCAGCACCACAAAACCAACAAAAATTTGTCCTGATTCTTTAAGGAAAGAGACAAAGCAGGAAGATGTTATGCCTCTCTTGATTTTGTAGGTTAAATGGATGGCTGCATTTAAAAAGAGAGGAAAAGTATGTCCCTTAATGTCTGATCAGTCATTCTGAAACCCCCAAAACATTTACACCAAGAAGACAGTGGCTTCAAAAAGCTAGTTACCTACCAGAGCTCTAACTGCCTCCAGCATTCCTGTGAGCTTCTTGGGCATGTGGTAGGTGGATTCACTCACTAAAGCTAAGCAGAGAGAAACCTGCCCCCACAGCTTTGATGAAAATTCCTAAACTGCCTAAGTGTTGCTGACATGTGTAGTGCATCTGTTTCATTGAAAGATACATTCTTTCCTTCCTTCCTTCCTTCCTTCCTTCCTTCCTTCCTTCCTTCCTTCCTTCCTTCCTTTCTCTCTCTCTCTCTCTCTCTCTCTCTCTCTCTCTTTCTTCCTTCCTTCCTCCCTCCCTTTTTTTTGTGTGGTGCTGGGATGAAACCTAGGACCTCGTACATGGCCAGTCTGCTCCCCACATCTCCAACCTCAAAGGCACAATCTAATCCTCTAGGACCAGCCTGTCTGTATGAAAGGTATGCTACACAGAAGGAAATACTGAAAATCCTAGGGAGAGGATGTTTCTGTTCAAGGGTTAGGATGAGATTCAAAGGCAGGATTTACAAAAATAATAGTTTTATATAGGAAGCAACCCTTATGAATACAATTTAAGATTTGCCAAGAAAACCTCTGTTTCTGAGGTTGAATTTCCACTGCCCCCTAAACTTACCTAAACTTGAGGGGCAAATAAAACAGTGGCTCAGTGTCAACACTTACAGCCCCCCTCTTAATGTTCTTGCTGTTTTTTTTATCTCAAAAATTACAGTTCTCAATTCTTTTCACTCTAGGATCAATTACCATCCATATTAAGAGAGAAAATAATGTGTTAAAGTCACAGAGGACTTGTGACTTTTTTTTAGACCTGATAGCTACAGTCATTCTTAAAGTCGAATACAGAAGAGAGTAAGAAAGGCCAGGCATGATGGCAAATGTCTTTAATGCCAGCACTGGGTAGGCTGAGGTAGGAGTATTACCACCAGCTTGAGGCCAGCCTGGGGCTACAGAATGAGTTCCAGGTCAGCCTGGAGTGAGACCCTACTTTGATAAACAAAGCAAAGGGCTGGAGAGAGAGATGGCTCAGCAGTTAAGGGGCTTGTCTGCAAAACCTAAGGACCAAAGTTTGATTCCCTAGTACTCACATAAAGCCAAATGCACAAAGTGGCCCAGGCATCTGGAGTACATTTGCAATGGCTGGAGGCCCTGGAATATTCTTTCTCTCTCTCTCTCTCTCTCTCTCTCTCTCTCTCTCTCTCTCTCTCTCTCTCTCCCTCTCTCTCTCCCCCCCCCGGGGGGGGTGATGGCACAAGTGTTTAATTTCAGCACTCAGGAGGCAGAGGAGGTAGGAGGATCACTGTGAGTTCAAGAACAGCCTGGGACTACATAGTGAATTCCAGGTCAGTCTGGGCTAGAGTGAGATGCTACCTCAAAAAACCAACCCAAACAAAAACAAAAAGAAAGAAAAACAAAAACAAAAGCGTAAGAAATATAGTAATTCCTTGGTGTCTGAGATGGATGGATAAAGGGTATGAAAATATGAAGATTTAAGCCCTCTGTAAAAGGCACAGTATTTGCTAATTACCTATGCAAATCCCTGGGTACTTTAAGTCATCTCTAAGATTCCATAGAACACCTACTGCAGAGCTAACATAACAGTACCGTTTCGACAGTCACCATGATGGGCCTAATTGCAAAGTACATGTCATTGACAGGTAACTGCTCCCATCTGCAGCTGGTGAATCTCAGGGTGTGGGACCTGGGTTTCAGGGGAACCAACTATGGTACTGATGAAGAGTTCCATAGGGCCTCAGTCTTTGACTCAAGGCTTTTAAATAACTTTCACAGAAAGGGCTCTCCAGCAGACACTCTGGAATGATTTTCTCAGGAAGCCCATCATTGTTTAAGTCCCCATTCTTAACAGCCACCCCAGCCAGCATGAGCTTTCAGGGTGTGAATAAATCATGCTAACACGACCTTTTGCATATTTATTAACCAAGACTGATCTGGTGTGAACCAGGCAATGCCATTCTTAGCAGACTGGTGAGGAAAGAACAGTGCTCTGATGTTATCTGCCTAGGATGTAAGGAGTCCAGGATCTCATGAGCATTGCTGTATTACCCAATCAGGTCACCTCTTCTGAATGGGGCAAACTGTCACTACGTAGCTTTTGGAGAGGAGAGAATTACTGCAGCCTGGAGAAGCCAGATAAACAGATCACTTCAATCCATAAGGCAACTAAGGCTCCAGCCTCTTCCTCGGAAATTCAAAGGACAGAATTCAACCCAAGAGCAAGCCAAAGACCAGAATATGAGATGCTAATAACTCATTTATATCTGGTGTCTTTGTAAGAAGCTCCATCCATCGCTACAAATAACAAGCTTCCCAGACAACCAGGAATCCACACTGGCCAACAGTAAAATGATGACATAAGAATAATTCAAGATGTGGGTACCACAATTATTTTAGATACATACAGTAGCTTTTCTGATGGAGGATTTACTACACATAGAATTTTCCAGGAAAATAAAGTCAGGGACTGGGAAAATATGCTTAGCCAGCACTGATAAGGGCTATTTTTTATCTAAACAAATCTTGATAAAGAAAAGTGGCCCTGAAGGTCAAGGTAGGTGACCTACCTGGGATTGTACAGATAAAGGTAGGAAGAAAAGGGAAGTGCCAATATGAAGACAGCCACATTCTGCTATAAGACTTCAGCACCCAATCCAGAGTGTAAGTAACCCTGCCCAGCTCAGCCAAGTACATATTTACTCAAGGGAGGGAGCTGGAGTTTGCTTTTTAATTGATATTTAGTCATTCTATGAACCTGTTTGAAGGGCAAAAGGAAATAAAATATGTGTCGTAAAATACTTCATGTCTTTGTGGTAGTTGGAATACAGAATGAATCCTGCTCTTTGGTTTGTAGTGTTGAAGGGCAGGTCCTAGTTCTGCCAAGGATGAAATCAAGTGAAATCTGATACTAGAGGTCAAGTACAACCAGGAGGTAGTAGTGAACCCAACATAATGCCTCCTCCCACCCTTGATAAAGGAATCTGGAAATACAGGTTGCCCTGCAACAAACAACCTTACAATTATATAAATACAGATATCAAGTTTAATTTCCATTTTAGAAGAAAATAGGCTAGGCACTGTTTCATGAAAAAAAAAAAGGCAGGATTCTGCATATTGTCACAATAACCTCTCATGCATATCCTAGGGGCTCCTCGAATCTTTGGACACCTAGAACTCTGCATGCTCTCAAATTAACTATTTAAAATACATTTGTGAACTGGGGCAGTAGCTCTGTGGCACAGCGCTCGCTTAATAAGCATAAGGCTCTGGTTTGGTTCTCAGCTGCACAAAATTAATTAATTAATGTAGAAACAAGTAAGCAAATGAAAGTAAAATTAAAAAGCATTTGGCTCTACAGCCAGCCTCCTGGTGCGTACATTCAAGCGAGTACAAGGATGTAGGAGACCGCTCTGTGGTGTTGGATGGCAGGTGGCACCCCATCTGGGCTTCACTGGCTTGGGATCTGACAGACATTTCTTGTGACAGGCCTTTCTTCTGGTCCCCAACCCTTCATCTGGTTGTCAGCAGCACGCAGTTTTCACCGTGGGACAAGTATTTCCAGACCAAATACATCCATCAAAGAGTCCCCAAAACCTCAAAAAGTCCCCTTTCTCCAGAACCCAGAAGTGTAAGATGAGCTTGGCCAGAGGGTTAAGAGTGAAAAGTAAGAAAGAAATGTAGCTGCGTAGTCCCTTTGGGTAACACACACACACACACACACACACACACACACACACACACACTTAAGGAAAAGAAGTAGAAAGGGAGGAGGAACCCCAGTAGTGCTTTGAGACTCCAGAGGATTTTTTTCCCCCAGTACAAAATGACTTTAGGGTGGCCGGAGTCCCCAAGCACCTCCAAAGCTTGGCCCTGGACTCTGAAGCCTAGGGTGCCCGCGGCTGGGATCTGGAAAGGGTCCCGGCAGCCTGGGCACCCCTTCACCGTCCCGATCTTGCCCGGCAGGACCACCCCGAGCCCGGAGCCCACTTACTGCGAGACGACGGAGACGCGCTCCGCGGCGGAGAGATGCGCCCGCGGCTCCCGACCTCCGGCGGCGGGCCTGCGCCCCTGCGCCCCGCGGTCCTCCCACGACTTCTCTGAAGGTCAAGCTGCCTTATGGCCGACCCCTTTCTGCCGAAGCATGCAGACAGACCCGAGGAGGACAGCGGGCCTCCGCGCCGGCCAGGGAAGGGCCTGCGCCCCGCGTCTTCGGCTCCAGATGGCCCCTCTTCCCGGTCACGGTCACGTCCATCCCGCCCGTCCCAGCGCGGGGAGACGTCTGCTTTCCATAAGCCTCCAGGCACAGGCGGACCCCGGATTAGATGCCTCGGATCTCGCAGCTTCCCTAGACTCAGCAGCTAATCTCCTGGCACAAAGGACCCGGCCAGAGCCCAGTCCCGGCCTCCCTCCAGGATGCGCCAATGGGGGGGACCGGCTGGGTGTCCCCAGCCACTGCCTCCTCCCAGTCCTGCCTGCGCCAGGGCCAGCTCTGTCCCTGCAGGGGAAGTGACTTCAGCTACAGGAGAGCTGAAGAGGGCCGGCCCCCACCTCGGACGGTTTGGTCTTAAAAGCCAACCCGAAGAAACGAAGGAACGTGACAGAGGGGTAGGAGGGGGAGTGGGGGGGGGATCTTGGCGTTGGTTTCTATGCCAGTGAGTGAGTCTGATGATTCAATCTGGGCTGAGCTGATGAAGTGTAACTAAAGGGTGACTTTCACTTTGGGAAACAGCTTGGGCCAAATGGATTTCTTCCTTTCTTCCCCTCCCTCCTCGTTTGTAAATTGCTTCTTTCAAGGGCCTTACAGTCTAGTGGCGGGGACGGAGGCTGGGGACACCTAAAATTGCCCAACACTGCAAAATAGAAATGAATAAAGGGGGTGGGAATGCAGGGGCCCAGGAGCAGGTTTGAAATCGTCCAGGAAACCAAGGAAGGCTCCCAGGAGGAAGCTGGTGTTTCCCTTTGAAGACTGAGTAGGATCCTAGAACCCAGCAGGAAGGGTCTGAGTGTGGGTGTGGGTGCCTAGCAGGAGCTGTGTAGACAGGGACAGACAACCTAATGAAAGAATTCACATCGCCAGGTGCCTTTCTGCTAAGCTGGGAACTTGCCCTTTGTCTGGTAGCTAGAGGGGGCCCTCTGAGGAATGTCAAATGGACAAGTGATGATTAGATTTATATTTCAGAAAGATAATTTCACAAAGCATCACTAAGGAGGCCAGTCTAGGAAGGGGGTGAATCTTCTTAGAGGTTTGGAATGGAGGGAGAAGACTCCAAGGATAGAACCTAGTAGAACTTTTAGGATTTTTATGCTTGGACTGGGAGGGAAGTAGATCAGATAAGAGTTATTGGCTTAGGCTGGGGAGATGGCTTTGTGGTTAAAGGCACTTGCTTGTAAAGCCTGCTGGGCCAGGTCCCCAGTACCCACATAGGGCCAGATGCACAGAGTGCTGAATGCACCTGAAGCTCATGTATTTACTTGCTTTCTCTCTCTCTCTGTCTATCTGTCTCTCTCTCTTGCCTCCCCTCTCTCAAGTAAATCAATAAAATTTTAAATTATAGGCTGTCAACCCAGGTGTATGATTTGGGCAGTACGATAGTTCTCCAAGACAGAAAAGATGAAAAGACAAGGACCTCTCAAGTGTGTCCCAGAGAAGTGATGAGCTGAGTTGAGAAAAGTTAAGCATGGTTTTTAGGACATTGACAAATACAAGTGTACCTGCAAGCAAACCAGCTGCAGATTTGTAAGATGTAGGGTCGCCTGGCCAAGCAGCACAGATTAGGCAAGCATGTGGCTAGAAGCAGAGAATAAACACAGAACAAGGCACAGTATTACTTCACTACAGCTGCCATAACGAGGTACCACAAACTGAGTGGCTAAAACAACAGAAATGTACAGTCTCTTGGTTCCGGAAAGCAGCATGGTGGGTGTGGGGTGCTTCTTGCTCCCCCTGAAGGCTCCAGGGAAGGACCTTGTCTCCAACCTTTCTCCTGGCTTCTTCAGTTCTTTGCCTTGTGGCATAGCCCTACCTTCACCAGGTACTCTCCTTGTGTGTGTCTTTGTGGACAGACTTCCCCTTCCATAAGAGACCAGTCATGTTGGATTAGAGGTCCACCCTACTCCAGGGTTGCTGCACCTAACGAATTACACCTCTTTCTCTATCAGCTTTTTATCACTGTGACAATATCCTCAAGATAATCAGCTTAGAAGGAGGAAAGGTTTATTTTGGCTCACAGTTTCTGAGGTTCTGGCCTCTGTTGCTTTGGGTATGAAAATATGGCACATGACAAAGAATGTCTGATTAACTCATGGCAACCAGGAAGCAGTAGTGAGTGTGCACACGAGAGAGAGAGAGAGAGAGAGAGAGAGAGAGAGAGAGAGAGAGA